>ML664177.1:20879281-21059277 GCA_007570785.1 Antilocapra americana | reverse complement strand
ATATATATATACACGTATATATGTGTGTATATATATATATACACACATATATACGTGTATATGTATATATAACAAATATATACATACACCCCCCATATTAATAGAATGAAGGGGTAAAAACCCACACAAGCATCTCCACTGATGCTGAAAAGGAATTTGACAAAATTCAGTATCTTTTAATGATAAAAACATTGAACAAGGGCTTCTTTGGTGGCTCAGTGGTAAAGAATCCACTGGCTTTGATCCCTAGTACGGAAGATCCCACATGCTGTGGGCCACCTAAGGCCGTGCGCCACAACTGCTAAGCCTATGCTCCAGAGCCCATGGGCTGCAACAGCTGAAGCCCATGTGTCCTAGAGCCTGTGCTCCTCAATGAAAGAAGCCACCCCAATGAGAAGCCCACACACTGCAACTAGAGAGTAGCCGCCACTTGCCACGATTGGAGAAGACCCGTGCACAACCGTAAATAAGTAAGTAAATCTTAAAAACAACAACAAACAAGGAGCAGAAGGAAACGTCTTGATATATTTCCAACCCTCAGGAATTCTCCCTGCTTTGTTGTTCAGTCTTTGCGACCCCATGAACTGCAGCCTGCCAGGCTCTTCTGTCCTTGGGATTTCCAGGCAAGAATCCTGGAGTGGGTTGCCATTTCCTTCTCCATGGGAGCTTCCCAACCCAGGGATCGAACCTGCGTCTCCTACACTAGCAGGTGGATTCTTTACTGCTGAGCCGCCAGGGAATGCATCTTGTGTATTCAGTCTTTGAAACCTTATAGCACGTCTTGAGTTAACCAAATTTGCTGACATATTGAAGGCAGCACTTTAGCAGCATCATCTTTTAGGATTTTAAATTTTTTTTCTTTTTCTTTACATTATCGTGTTGGTTTTGCCACACATTGACATGAATCTGCCATGGGTATACATGGTGTTCCTCTTCCAGAACCCCCCTCCCACCTCCCTCCCGATTCCACCTCTCTGGGTCATCCCGGTGCCCCAGCCCTGAGCACCCTGTATCAAGCATCAAACCTGGGCTGGCGATTGATTTCACATATGATAATTTACATGTTTCAATGCCGTTCTCCCATATCATCCCGCCCTTGCCCTCTCCCATAGAGTCCAAAAGACTGTTCTATACATCTGCATTTCTTTTGCTGTCTCACATACAGGGTTATCGTTACCATCTTTCTAAATTCCATATATATGCGTTAGTATACTGTATTGTTGTTTTTCCTTCTGGCTTACTTCACTCTGTATAATAGGCTCCAGTTTCGTCCACCTCATCTTTTAGGATTTTAAATAACTCAGCTGGAATTCCATCACCTTCACCAGGTTTGTTTGTAGTAATGCTTCCTAAGATCCACTTGACTTCCCACTCCAGGGTATCTGGCTGTTTGCTCTCCTACAGAACTAGTGATCACAGACAGCTGCCCAAGCTTTGGAGGTGTGGGTGTGCATTTGCCCTTTTTGCCCCAGGGACACCAGACTTCAAACATTTTTCCATTAAAATTTTTTTTTTAATAAAGAATGACCAAAATAATCATTGTTAACATTGATTTCTGCTTTGTGGTAAGCCTTTTGCTAAAGAGCTTTCTATGACCGTCTCATGTAATAGAGGCAGGGAATATGTTGTCCATATGTCACAGTTGGGCAGACTGAGGGCAGTGATGGCCTTGTTTAAAGATGCAGAGTTAGATGGGGTCAGTATTCTGAATCTTACTCTGAGTGCAAGTTCCGAGTTCTGGATAAATCTTACTGTTGACTAAGTGACTGTACTATCTGAGATAAAAAGGTGGGAGAGAGGAAGCTAACATTTCAGGTAATTCTGCACAGGCTATGAAATTAGAATATCAATACTTCTAATTCTGGAATAGCCGCTAAGACTAATCGAGACAAAAATTTTCAGTAATTTTTCCAAAGTCTATTTCTGGCTCTGTTGGGATCAGCTGTTTTCCTAAGAGCTTGCTTCAGCCCCATTGGTGGGATTCGGTGTCTTCTGTGACCCTTGCATCAGTCGGGGTTCTGGCAGAGCAAAAGCAGCAGCAGATCATTTACCCTGGGGGGCTAGCTGGCACAGCTTGGCCACACAGCCCACGAGGTGTGACTGCACCTGCCGGGGAGCCCCAAGTGTACAGGACAGCTGTCAGAGAAGGAGACAGAAGGCAGGCTGGGGAGGAACCAGAACACATTTGACCCTGGGACAGACAGCTGAGCACACACACCTGGCTGTGGAGTCAGGGCCCCAGAGGAGGAGCCGAGGAAAGGTGGGCAGCTGCCCCCTCCCGGGAGAGGAGGGCACAGCATCCACAAACGTATCTTCTCTCGAGGATTTTACCTGCTTCTAGCCAGGCCTTACTTGTAGGAGTTTAGATTTTCTGTGGGTGTGTTTGTCTTCGCTGTTTTGAATGTGATCTTTAACCAGTTTCTACTTGGTAATTGATGACATACAGGAAAGCTGATGGTTTTTGAAAGCTGACCTTGTCTCTTAGGAGTTTTCTGAAACCTCTGATCTGCTCTAGTAGTTTCTCAGCTTTTCTGTATTTTCTGGGTTGGTGATCTTGCCACCTGTAAACCATGGGGCTCTTGTCTCTTTCCTTCAACACGTGCACCTCACATTTCTTGCTTGTCCGACTGCACTGGGGAGGCTGGCAACTTGGGCTCCTGCTCTGTTCATGCTATTACTTGCTTAAATACTTTTTTCTTCCATTTGTTTCTTTTTCAAAGAACAGAGTATATATGTATTAGCATTAATTTTTCTGCCTTCTATATTTTCTATGTACTACAATACATCTAGCATAAAATGTCATTTTAGTAATTTTTAGTAGATTTCATTGGCATTAAGTATGTTCAGAATGTTGTCCGGTTATCACCACTGCCCATCTCTACATCTTTTTCATCCCCAACAGAAACCCTGTACCCATTAAATAGCAACTTGCATTTCCCCCCTCCCCCAGCCCTGGTAGCATTTATTCTACATCCTGTCTATGAATTTTCCTATTCCAGGAACCTCTTGTAAGTATAATCTTACAAATTTTGTCCTCTTGTATCTGGGTTGTTTTACTTAGCATAATGTTCTGAGGATCCATCCATGTTGTAGCAGGTGTCATAATTTCATTCCTTTTAAAGCTAAATAATAATCCTTTGTATGAATATAAATCCATTTTTCTCTGATGGACATTGGTTATTTCCATCACCAGTGGTGAGTAATGCTGTGATGAACACTGATGTACAAGCATCTGTTAAGTTTCTGCTTTTAATTCTCTGGGGTATGATCTAGTGGAATTGCTGGATAAGGTGGTATTTCTACATTTCAGTTTTTGAGGAACTGCCATACTTTTCCACTGTAGCTGCACCGCTTTACCTCCTCAGCAGCAGTGCGCTAAGCAGTTCCAGACGTCTCCGCGTCGTCACCACCACTCACTTTGGAAACATTTATTTCTGATTACAGCCATGGTGACTGGTGTGAGGTGGTAGCTCATTGTGGTGTTCATGTGCATTTCCTAAATGGCTGCTCACGCTGGGCATCTGAAGGGTCTTCTTGGAGGCGTGGCTCTCACCTGTGGGGTAAGATGTTGACTCCTGTCAGCATCAGACAGCTGAACTGAGCTGTGAATGCCCGGGTGGTGTCAGATCAGTCTTTGCTTCAGGTTCCCCAGCTTCCTCCTGCTGCTCCAGTCTGCTGCGGTGACACTTCCATTTCAGGTATCGTCCTGTTCAGTGCCAGGCTTTCTGCTTGGTTCCTGTACTTTGTTTCTGTGTTGACATTTTCTGTTTGTTGAGACATCATGTCCCTCAGTCCCTTTACTTCTCTGGCCCTTGTCCAGGCACATTCAGGGGTAATTTCTGTTCTCTTTTCTTCCTGGTATACGGCCATACAGTCTTAAGTCTGCATGGATAGTAATTTTGTATTGAAAACTGGGGCATTTTGAATATTATAGTTTCCTACTACAGTTTTTGGCTGTTCTGAACATTCACGTAGAAGCTTCTGTGTGGATATGTGTGTTGAGTTCTCTGGGCACACACCCAGGAGTGCAGTTGCTGAGTCATGGGGTAGCTCTCACCTGCAGCAGTAGCTGCCCTGTTTAGGTTCCTCCCAGTAATGTCAGAGGGTCCGGTTTCTCCCCGTCCGCAGCAGTGCTCGTGTCTGTGTTTATTACAGCCCCCAAGCACGTGCATACTAGTATCTTCTCGGGGTTTTCTTCTTCATTTGTCTAATGGCTGAAACAAGTGGAGAAGTAGACTGTACTTTGTAGAGCAGTTTGGGTTTAGGGTTTATGCTAATAAAGTGACTCTTGGGGGCCCCTAAGTAGCTTTAGGAGGGCAGTTGGTCATCAGAAAGACCACCAGAGCACCATCACCTCTGTAGCTTCCCTATGCACTGCTTCCATGGGGCATACAATCCTAAACCCTGTAAACTGTTCCAGCCAGCTGGGAGCGGGGGGTGGTCACAGAAACTCTCTATTTATAGATGGTCTATCAAAAGTACAGGTGGCCTGGACCTGCCTGCAGTGGCTTCTAAGTAGGGGCAGTCTTGTGGGCCTGACACAAACCCCACATAGTGTTGGCATCGAGTGGAGTGACTGGACGCCCCACTGGTGCAGGAAGGTCTGGAGCATCAGTTATGTGTGAGCCACTCGCGTTTGCCACCAGAAGAGACATGAATCCTGCTGCTCTTGTTTGAGGATAAGGTGATGACTGCCCAAGCTCCTTAAATGTCAGACTAGAAACACAGAGTCTCTTACTTTTAAATTTCTTCTATAATATTCTGTATTCCAATAGCACTTAAATCTTTTTCTGACAACATGGCAATGGATTATTAGATATGACAGCAAAAGTGGAGGCAGGAAAAAAAGGGCATCATCAAAATTAAAAACTTGTGCAAAGAATAGACATGATCAAGAAAGTGCATAGACAGCGGGCAGAATTGGGAGGTGGGGAGGAGGCTGCAAACCATATGTCTGATAGGGGCCCAGCACCCAGAGGGTATGTCCCGCAGCAGAAGGGCAAGCCCATAGATGAATGGGCACACGTCTCCAAACCATTACAGAGCCGGGCAGTGAACCTACGAGAAGATGAGGGATGTCATTAGCAGTGTGCACTAAAACTGTAATAAAGGGATAGTGAAACACTCACACTATTCAGGGTGGTGTGATAATAGAGATCACTGGTGTACTTACCAGTGTCTCCGAGCACCGAGTCATATACTTGAAGGTTACTTTTCTGTTACATGAATTTTACCTCAGAACTTTGTCTATCCTGCTGCACTGTGGTCTGCAGCCTGGTGACAGTATCGGGGTTCCCCTGCCTCCTCTCCTCCAGTGGGGTGAGGCGGGCAGGTGCGTGTCCCCGGGGAGAACTGCTCTCCAGGTCATCAGTGGGCTTCATGCTGGGGAAGTGCCAGTGCCAGTCATTTTCAGGATTTTCTGTTTGGAAGGTCAGATTCCCTATTAAAGGCTCTAAAAACCTCCAGCAGGCGCTGGGGCCATACCTGCCAGCACCTGGGAGCTAAGCAGCAGGACAGAACACAAGAGTCATCTTTTAATTAATACAAAAGTTTAACAAGTTTCTTTCAAGGCAGTAAGCTACAAGTTACCACTTAGAAATAGTCTGAGCACGTATTTTAAAATGTTTATTTTATAAAAGCTTGCATGGCGCTTCCCGAGACAGGACTTCATGCACACTCACACACGAGACTGCACACAAAGAGTGCCAGAAACACACTGTGGCCAGCAGTTACTGTTGGAGGACCTGCTCTCCTAGAAGACAGAAGGTATTAAATGTAAGGTGGGATAAAGACATGGCCAGCCAGGGACACCAAGCGTGCAGACTTAAAAACCATGATAGGAGTTAACGTTTGGGAGAAAAGTTCACTTACAATTATGACACTTTTCTTGATGTCTGGGGCGATAGTGTGAATCCTCAGAATAAGAACATGAACCTGGCATCCTTCCCCTGCTCAGCTGGGATCCAAGCCACTGTCCAGGTGAAGAGCTCACCCCCCAGGCTGCACGTGTGGCATATCGTTCTCACTGGTAGTTTGGGGCTGGAATGATTCCATTTCAGCCACGGTCAGTGAAGAGTCTTATTAAATTCCTGCCGCAAAGACAGCAACAGCCAAAACTGTGGCCGCCCTGCCCTACTCAATCACCTGAGTCCCATCAGGATGTCATGGCAGGGGCTGCCCTGATCAACTGCGTGGTCTGGTTCTCAGGTTGGATGAGGTCCAGCAGGCTGGCCCCAGCCAGTGCTTCTTTCTCCAAGATAGACAGATACCTGTTTGTGGAGAAGAGGAAGATGATATTTACTTACATGGGAGTCTGAGTGAAGGCTTTCCTGGGTGTGACGTGAGCCCACGTGGTCGTCGGTCACTGGCTGTTAACACACGGGCCACAGTAGCCACACTCCAGCGGGGGCCTGGAGCCCATCTCCTGGTTAGAGGGTAGGACTAGCCACATGGGCAGGCAGCAGGAGCTCCTGCACCAGCGACTCTGAGCTCCAGGCAGGAAAGACAAAAGTAAGAATACGAGAGGACACCCCTTCACCTATGGTGCCAGATATGGCCTCTCCCCTTATATCCCGGCTCAAACCTGTACCTGAGCACAAGTGTCAGAGGTACACAAAGTACAGCCACGCTGGCCTGCTCCATGGTCAGACTGGTTACGCTTCTGCAGGAGCTATGCTAGAAGTTTTGGCTCCGAGCACAGTCTCGCTCAGTCCTGACAGTGACAGTGAAGACAACACTAGAGACCACTGTCGTCCTCTCCAACATCAGCTCACAAAAATAACAATGCCCTGTACATTCACTGCCTCTGTGGACCACACTGAAGGGAGGGAGGACGTGACCTGTCCCCAGGAACAGTCATGAGGGCCCTGGAGCCTCGAGGCGGTCAGGACGTGGACAGTGGTGGTCTGCGCCCCTCGGCTCCTCCTCACGTCCCCGCATCCATCACACCTCCCCTCGGCCGACCTCCCACCATCTCACCCTCAACCTGACACAGTTGGCAGGGCTCACCCCTCAACCCAGAGACGCCCCGAGTGTCAGGATCCCGGTCCTCCACCTGCAGGACAGACTCTGCCCCCATGGGCCTCCCTGACCACAGACACTTAGCATCTGCTTTTCAGGGAACCATGGACCAAAGATCCTTAAGATGCTAGAACTAGACAGTAGATCAGGAAAAACGGAAAGCACTACTGTTCTCCCAAGACAACCTCATGCGTTAGTTTCTAGGCTAACTCGCTCAGGCTGCGCCTGCTTAGCAGAGGAGAAATTAGATCCGTATTAAGAGGACACAGGTTCCCTTTGGCCCTCACTCACGTCTGATGCCACTTCATGAGTCACAGTGCGTCCTGCTGCCCATGGGCTTCTTATCATCCTCACCCTGGAAGAGTCCTCACCTGTCCTGGAAACACAGCACGCACACACACACACACTCCCCTCCTCCAGGGGCCCCTGCACTGGTACCTGCTCTGCTGCACGGTTCCAGTCAATCCTCCAGATGTACACCAGGTAGAAGAGGGTTTGGAAGAAGACCATCAGCCTGGACCAGAGAGCTGCGGGTGGGAAATGAGCAGCCCATTTAGTTGTTCTGCACTTCTGCTCCTACCACCATTGACATCCTTCTGTATCCACGGTGGAAACTGCAGTTAATATAACTTCCCAAAAGTGAAAGTCACTCAGTTGTGTCTGACTCTGTGACCCCCATGGACTATACAGTCCATTGGAATTTTCCAGGCCAGAATACTGGAGTGGGTAGCCTATCCCTTCTCCAGCGGATCTTCCCGACCCAGGAATCAAACCAGGGTCTCCTGTATTGCTGGTGGAATTCTTTACCAACTGAGCTACCAGGGAAGCCCTTATAACTTCCCTAAAGTTTCCGATAATTACAGACTAGGATCAGACTCAGGCTTCCCAATGACCTGTCAATAGCATTCAGTCCATCAATAAACACCCCCAAAACTGTTGGCTGCTTTACGTGGGGATTTAACCAGTATTTCCTGGCTTTGTGTCAGGTAGTGTATGAAGTGCCAGAAACAAAGAACTGAACACTGTTTGACATAAAGCATAGCAATTTTTTTGGCCCATCTCCTAAAACAAAGAAAAGCAAAACTAAACAAATGGGACCTAATGAAACTTAAGAGCTTTCACACAGCTGAGGAAAGTATCAACAAAATGTAAAGAAAACCTACTGAATGGGAGACAATATTTACAAATGATGTGACTGATACAGGGTTAATATCCAACATATATAAATACCTCATACAATTCAACATCGATAAATGGGCAGAACTAAATAGAAATCTTTCCAGAGACAACCTGCAGATGGCCAACAGGCACAGAAAATAGGCTCAACATCGTTAACCACCAGGGAAATGCAAATCAAAACCCACAATGAGATATCACCCATACCTATCAGAAAGGCCATCATCAAAAAGAACTTAAGTGCTGGCGAGGATATGGAGAAAAGGAGCCCTCCCACACTGTTGGGAATGTGAGTGAGTGCAGCTACTGTGGAAAGCAGTACAGAGGTTCCTCAGAAAAACTAAAACTAAGTTAATTGCCAAGTGATCCAGCAGTTCCACTGCTGGATATGTATTTGAACAAAAAACATTAATCCAGTAGGATCCATGCACGCCAGTGTTCATAGCAGCATTATTTACAACTGCCAAGACAAGGAAGCACCTGAGTATTTATCAAAAGATGAATAAAGATGTGTATGTATACATATAGAATATTCCTCAGTGATAAAAAAAAATGAAGACATGAAATTCTGACATTTGCAGCAAAATGGATGGACTTAGAGGGCATTACGCTAAGTGAAGTAAAGCATTCAGAGAAAGACATACTATGTGATATTACTTATATGTTGAATCTAAAAAATATAAGCAGTGAATATAACAAAACAGAAACTGACTTACAGATACAACAAACTAGTAGTTAACCTATGGGGAGAGAGAAGCAGGGAAGGGCAAGATAGGAGTAGGGGATTAAGAGGTACAAACTATTACATATAAAATAAGCTACAAGGATATATTGTACAACACAGGGAATATAGTAAATACTTAGTGTTCCATTTATAGCTATTATAACCTTTAAAAGTTGTGAACTACTATATTATATACCTGTAACATAATATTATACATCATCTAACAAGTAAAAAGTTTTAAGAAATAAAAAAGTACTACTAGAGAAGAATATAGAAAAAAATGTTAAAATCCTATTGTAGACATTCTTGCCAGAGAAATGCATAAAAATTAGGAAGGGGTAAAACTATTTCTATTTACATAACATGTAATGCATTTGACAAAATGCTCAACCATTTTTGTTGGAAATTTTCAATAAAGCAGACTCCATGGGTATTTCTTATGCATCATTAAGACATGCATACATGGATTTATTAATATGTTTTTACACTGTATGTGTATTGTTGTTTAGTTGCTAAGTCATGTCCTACTCTTTGCATCCCATGGACTGTAGCCCGCCAGGCTCCTCTGTCCATGGGATTTCCCAGGCAAGAATACTGGAGTGGGTTGCCATTTCTCCTCCAGGGGATCTTCCTGTGTATGTGTATGTGTCAGGCAAAATCCAGCACGCTATCTCAAAACAGAGCCCTGCCTTAGAGACAAAGGAGAACATATGCTTCTAAAGTTAACAACTATAGCAGCTTTCATCAGAAGTCCGCCAGATAACAGCATTTAAATATCTATCTAAATATAGTTCCTAAAGGGAACTCCCTGACAGTCTAGTGGTTAGTATTCTGCACTTTCACAACCAAGGGCCCAGGTTCAATTCCTGGTCAGAGAACTAAGATCCCATGAACCTCATGGTTTGGCCAAAGAATAACCTATTGACCAATTTTAAAAAATAAGAATAGTTCATAAGTGTTTAAAAAATGTAAAGGTTTCATGGATGGAACTGTCAGCAAAAACTAGTCTGATATCATAGCTGGAAAATATTAATGCAATTAGGCTTCTAGAACGCCCACAGCCAGTGGGACGACAATTGTCTCACTGTCACATTTTTGCCATAGCCAGTATCACGGGCACCAGGTCTCCAGAGTGACTGAGACACAGAAGAAAGATGGCAAGTGGACCCAGAAATCATGTCATGAGGACGCACTGCTAAACCAGGAATAAGCTTCACAGGATGACTCTAGGGTTCAGCAGAAAGGTCTTCAAATACCCATAAGCCTACAGAAGATCAGGCGGGAGAAGATCTCGTGGTCAGGACTGACTCCAAGGTAGCATGGCCTGCCTTAGAGGTGTCACCACATGGCCAGAGTTACACA
The DNA here is from genome assembly GCA_007570785.1 of Antilocapra americana. Classification (NCBI taxonomy): domain Eukaryota; kingdom Metazoa; phylum Chordata; class Mammalia; order Artiodactyla; family Antilocapridae; genus Antilocapra; species Antilocapra americana. The sequence goes on along the minus strand of ML664177.1, from coordinate 21,048,995 downwards.
GAGTGTTCGGGCCCGGACACAGTAGGGGAGGCCGGCTAGCCTGGGGCTCTCCTACCCCAGATGCCACACATCACATCACCCACCTGTCCCTCCATTGGCTCCAACCACGTGAAGCTAGAGCTCCCTCTTTTTGAAAATTAAATCATAGGCATTTAATTCAAAACCAGAAACACAAACTGTGCTAGTGTGGCAGACAGTAAAACCACAAATACTCACAGCAGGCGCACCAAACAGATGAAAAGCAGTGAAGATCAGCATTACCTGGCTCACTACGGAAATAATGTCCCTGTTGGAGGAAAAGAAAGTAGTCACGATTGGAAACTCATGGCTCTGTGCAGTTGTGATTACCTGGCAGAGTGGCCAGTCCACCCAGGCCAAACACGTCTTTCCTATTTGAGAAAATGAGGGCATCATAAAACCCCACTGGGCTTCCCTGTCGGTCATGTGGTTAAGAATCTGCCTTGTGATGCGGGGGACACGGGTTCAATCCCTGGTCCAGGGTGATCGCACATGCCCTGGGACAACCAAGCCCATGTGCCACTACTACTGAAGCCTGAGTGCCCCAGGGGCTGCTCTCCAAGAGAAGCACCACAGTGAGAAGCCAGCCCACACACCACAACTAGAGGAAGCCCCTGGCACACATCAACGAAGAGCTGGCACAGCCAAAACAAGGTTAACAGTTCAGCCAAAGTCCGTCAGATATAACGAGGCACAGTGGACACAGTCCTGCTCTGAGTGGAGCTGCAAGTACTGCCTTCAGGTCTGTATGAACTGAACATGGTGGAGGCCCAAAATCACACAGCTTCCCCGACTCCCAGCTCCATTTCCTCAACCCAAGGAGATGCCCCCGTCTGCACTTTGGCCTGGAAACTGTTCCCCCTTGGTAAGCCAGGCAACCACAGGCTCCCCTCCATGTTGCCCCTCAGATCCACGTGTGCTGCCTGTGGTCCAGAGTCTGAAAGCCATTTTTTACAAAATAGATTTTGTCTAGACTTTAGCTGCTTAAGACAGGAGAGTAAATCTAGTTTCTGTTTCTCCAGCTGACCACCTCCTTAGTCCTGAGATTCTACATTTTAAACTCTGGTCTAAAATCAGTGACACGAGATGAGCACACTCTACAGCAGTAAAGCCAAATTTCTTCGTAAGCATAATCTGGGGCAACTGTGACGACTACTGAGGCATTTTCATCAAGATTTGGTTTATTCAGGATACTTATTAGTAACTAAATAACTATGCAAACACATCATCACAGAAAATGTCATGAAATTCAACCTAAGATTGAGTCAGTGGTCTGTGCAAACACCGCCCAGGTGATTCAGGAGGGCTTGCTGTCACAGCATGCCCTGGACAGGAAACCGCCTGTCTGGGGGTCAGGTTTTTCCACACTCTGAGCACAAACACACTGAGCACAAGAGAAACCCCACTTTGGTTTGATAAATGTTTGGAGGGATGGAGGGGGTTTCCTCAGGCTTCCTTCATTCAAACCTGTTCAAGTTTAGCTCTGGTTCTCAATCCTGGCTGCACTACAGATTTTCCTGTAGAGTGAAATACCACTCACCTCTCAGAGTCAGAAAAGTACAGTGAAGAAAGCAGGCATAAAATCTACAGTGTCCTTCCAGAAGATGTACGTACTTGTCACTTGTAAATGCAGAAGCAACCACATCCTTTAAAGCAGCAAGTAAGATCCCATTACAAGGGCACAAACACCTGGAAGATACCGAAGAACCAACAAGAGATAAAAGTCATCCTGGTGCCAACTTCTCATGGGACACCTGTGTCAATGACTTAAGAAATGTAAGTGTTTCTTCTTACTGTCCAGGAAAAGGCAGCTAAAGTCAGGTGATTCTAACTCCTTTTTCTCATAGAAAAGATGCTCAGTAAGATGAAACAGTCAGCCTTTTCTCTAACTGCTTGAACTCCAGAACATTCAGACTGCCCAGGGGTCAGGGGTGCAGGGACCTGGAGGGCCAGGCACACAGATGCTGGTCAGAAAGGAGCCTGCATGTGGTCACAGCTGCCTTTGCAATGATTCCCTTTAGATCCCAGGAGAACAGTATTTATAGTTGGCACCTGCTAACAGAAAATCATAATCAGGAGTTTTATTTAACTGAGTAAACTGGAGAAAACATAAAGAATAAAATTTCAGTTGCGTTTCCATATGTAAGCCAATTCCTGGAGAACTCATGATACACAAATTTTAACTCGGATAAAACTCAGGAAGGCAGTCTTGAGCAGCATCATACTTAGCATGCACAGGAGGGTGGTGACGCAGGAGTGTTGCCCCTGTAGTTTGTTTCCTGCCCCCAGAGCACTGCCCACCTGGACACTGGCCGCCACACCAAGGCGAGGGGTCACCTGGGAACGAACGACCACAAGTCACGAGAAGTCGGGTCTGAAAGTCAGAATACCAGCGCACTAGGGTCCACCTGCATGGAAACCCGAGATGGAGTCAGAGATCCAGGATCCAGACCCGGTCCAGTGTGTCGTTGCTGTGTGATATAAACAAGCGGCTTGGCCTCACTGGCTGTTACAGGCAGGTAACAGCTGCCCAGACTGCTCCCCCGTCAAAGGCGGCCAAGTAGGGGCTTCCCTGCTGGTCCATTGGTAGAATGCAAGGGGCACTGGTTTGATCTCTGGTCCAGAAAGATCCCACCTGCCATGGAACAACTAAGCCCATGCGCCACAACGATTGATCCCCTGTGCTGCCACTACGAAGCCCATGCACCTAGAGCCTGTGCTCTGCAACAAGAGAAGCCACCACAGTGAGAAGCCCTAGCACTCAACAAAGGGTAGCCCCTGCTCACTGCAACTGGAGAATGCCCTTGTGCAGCAAGGAAGACCCACCACAGCCAAAAAATAATATATATATTTTTAAAGGGCCGCAGAGTAGGAACCTCTTAAAGATGCTGGGTATGAGGTCAAAGCACCTCCCTGATTAGCTAAACACATGCTTTGAAAAGTCCATTCAACCTTGCTACATTCTACAAGATTTAGTGAACTGTAAATATAGAAATAATATGTAAAAATTAAATGAACCAGGAGTTCCCTGGGGTCCAGTGGTTAAGAATCTGCCTGCCAATGCAGGGAACACAGGTTCGATCCCTGGTCTGGCAAGATTCCACATGCTGTGGGGCAGCTAAATTCCACCAATGCTAAGCCCACATGCTGTAGAGCCTGTGCTCCACAGGAAGAAAAGCCACCACAAGGAGAAGCCCTAGGACCACTGCTAGAGAACAGGCCCTGCTCACTGCAAGTAGAGAAAGTCTGTCTACCAGCGCAAGCAAAAGTTTTTTTTTTTTAAAAAAAGAGGTTCAGTTCAGTCGCTCAGTCACGTCCGACTCTGCAACCCCATAGACTGCAGCACGCCAGGCTTCCCTGTCCATCAGCAACTCCCGGAGCTTACTCAAACTCAAGTCCATCAAGTCAGTTATGCCGTCCAACCATCTCCTCCTTTGTTGTCCCCTTCTCCTGCCTTCAATCTTTCCCAGGATCAGGGTCTTTTCCAGTGAGTCAGTCCTTCATATCAGGTGGCCACAGCATTAGAGCTTCAAAAAAAGAAGGTAAAGCCTTTTAAAAAATGAAATGACCCATGTGAAGCAAGCACTCAGAACAAACCTGGCACTCTAGGAACATGGTGAAAGCTGATGAAATCTGATCCCATCACACATTATGTGTCCAGCATTCCTTATGTCTGATTACCCACTAAACTGAAGTATGGCCCTTCAGATGCTGAAACTTTAATAACTGGTTATGGAAATCTGAAGCTCTAAGCTTGCCTGCTTTCTAAACAGACTGTTACTCAACCTGCAGGATTATCTCTGTTTTCATCCTGTGATATGGTTGCTGCCCTCTGGGGCTGTTAGTGAAACATGGATGGTGGAATAAACTGGCTTTAATCTCACATCAGGGTTTTGCCAAGAGAATGCACTGGTCATAACAAACACCCTCTTCCAACAACACAAGAGAAGATTCTACACATGGACATCACCAGACTGTCAATACCAAAACCAGACTGATTATATTCTTTGCAGCCAAAGATAGAGAAGCTCTATTCAGTCAGCAAAAACAAGACTGGGAGCTGACTGTGGCTCAGATCACGAACTCCTCATTGCCAAATTCAGACTGAAATTGAAGAGAGTAGGGGAAACCACTGGACCATTCAGGTATGACCTAAATCAAATCCCTTATGACTATACAGTGGAAGTGACAAATAGATTCAAGGGATTAGATCTGATAGAGTGCCTGAAGAACTATGGATGGAAGTTTGTGACACTGTACAGGAGGCAGTGATCAAGACATTCCCCAAGAAAAACAAAGGCAAAAAGGCAAAATGGTCATCTGAGGAGGCCTTACAAACAGCTATGAAAAGAAGAGAGGTGAAAGGCAAAAGAGAAAAGGGAAGATACACCCATTTGAATGCAGAGTTTCAAAGAATAGCAAGGAGAGAGAAGAAAGCCTTCCTCAGTGATCAGTGCAAAGAAATAAGAGGAAAACAATAGACCAGGAAAGACTAGAGATCCCATCAAGAAAATCAGAGATACCAAGGGAACTCTTCATGCAAAGATGGGCACAATAAAGGACAAAAATGGTATAGACCTAACAGAAGCAGAAGATATTAAGAAGAGATGGCAAGAATACACAGAAGAACTATACAAAAAAGATCTTCACGACCCAGAAAATCACAATGGTGTGATCACTCACCTAGAGCCAGACATCCTAGAATGTGAAGTCAAGTGGGCCTTAGGAAGCATCACTACAAACAAAGCTAGTGGAGGTGATGGAATTCCAGTTGAGCTATTTCAAATCCTGAAAGATAATGCTGTGAAAGTGCTGCACTCAATATGCCAGCAAATTGGGAAAACTCAGCAGTGGCCACAGGGCTGGAAAAGGTCAGTTTTCATTCCAATCCCAAAGAAAGGCAATGCCAAAGAATGCTCGAACTACCACACAATTGAACTTATCTCACATGCTAGCAAAGTAATGCTCAAAATTCTCCAAGCCAGGCTTACAGTATGTGAACCATGAACTTCTAGATGTTCAAGCTGGATTTAGAAAAGGTGGAGGAGCCAGAGATCAAATTGCCAACATCCGTTGGATCACTGAAAAAGCAAGAGAGTTCCAGAAAAACATCTATTTCTGCTTTATTGACTATGCCAAAGCCTTTGACTGGATCACAACAAACTGGAAAATTCTTCAAGAGATGGGAATACCAGACCACTTGACCTGCCTCCTGAGAAACCTTTATGCAGGTCAGGAAGCAACAGTTAGAACTGGCCATAAAACAACAGACTAGTTCCAAATCGGGAAAGGAGTACGTCAAGGCTGTATATTGTCACCCTGCTTATTTAACTTATATGCAGAGTACATCATGAGAAATGCTGGACTGGATGAAGCACAAGCTGGATCTACATTTCTGGGAGAAATATCAGTAACCTCAGGTATGCACATGACACCACCCTTATGGCAGAAAGTGAAGAACTAAAGAGCCTCTTGATGAAAGTGAAAGAGGAAAGTGAAAAATAGGCTTAAAACTCAACATTCAGAAAACTAAGATCATGGCATCTGGTCCCATCACTTCATGGCAAATAGATGGGGAAACAGTGAAAAACTTTATTTTGGGGGGTTCCAAAATCCCTGCAGATGGTGAGTGCAGCCATGAAATTAAAAGACGCTTACTCCTTGGAAGAAAAGCTATGACCAACCTAGACAGCTTATTAAAAAGTGGAGACATTACTTTGCCAACAAAGGTCCATCTAGTCAAAGCTATGGTTTTTCTAGTAGTCATGTATGGATTTGAGAGTTGGACTATAAAGAAAGCTGAGTGCCGAGGAAATGATGCCTGTGAACTGTGATGTTGGAGAAGACTCTTGAGAGTTCCTTGGACAGCAAGGAGATCCAACCAGTCCATCCTAAAGGAAATCAGTCCTGAATATTCATTGGAAGGACTGATGCTGAAGCTGAAACTCCAATACTCTGGCCACCTGATGCAAAGAACTGACTCATTTGAAAAGACCCTGATGCTGGGAAAGATTGAAGGCCGGAGGAAAAGGGGACAACAGAGGATGAGATGGTTGGATGGCATCACCGACTCAATGGACATGAGTCTGAATAAACTCTGGGAGTTGGTGATGAACAGGGAGGCCTGGTGTGCTGCAGTACATGAGGTTGCAAAAAGTTGGACACAACTGAGCAGCTGAACTAAGCTGAATCTCATGTCTGCTTATAATAATTTACACATCAGCTTTAACTTCTTGTTCCTACTAGAAGCAGCATCCTCCAAAGAACCATCTAATTTGTTGCTGTTGGAGAGCCAACTTAAGTGAAGTTGATGAAAACATACATATTAAAAATCACTATGATTAAGAATCTGAGAAACAATGGACCTGATTATATAAAAATTTACAAGACTTGAGGGTCCAAAGTATATGTATTGGGTTCAGCTCATGATGAATGGCCAGCTCACATGCTTAACCCCCTTCCCAAAATGCCACAAAAATGTCAATAAAAGTGCTTAACAGAAACGAAATCCATTAACAACACTGAACATAAGTGAACACCCGAGCTTCAGCAAGAGGGAAGGACCGCAGAAAAGAAGGCTAGGTCCCACAAGTTCTTCCCAGGGGAGCCCCAGGAGGCAGTGCTGCTGGCGACTCACTTCTGGGTCACAGGCAGCTCAGCCAGACCTCACTGCTGACCACCCCTCCCTTGAGGTCACTGCATAGAGACTGGGCGAACAGAAAAGCAAAGTGCCAGAGCTCCCTGGTGGTGGGAGCACCTCAGAGCTAAGCCCTTCTCATCCTGGGGGATGGGAGGTGGGGTGAGCCAGTGGGGGAGGGCAGGACTGCTGCTCTCTGCCCCCGACACATAAGCCCTAAAGTAAAGATGTCATGGGACTAAGCTCACCTCTGTAATGAGCTGCCCACTGAGCCTTCCTGTGTAGTGGAGAGGCCCGCTGGAGAAAAACCCACAAACAACAGGACAGGAAAGCCATGTCAGCCATTCAGTTTATAAATCAATACATTTTCCTTTTCTTGCCTAATTGCACAGGTTAGAATCTCCAATACAATGTTATTATTGCTGAATATAATATCATTATTATCACTTCAGTCCTCTTCTGGTCTCTCTCATCATTGTCTGAATTCTGCATCCCCACCAGCAGAGCCTCTCCCTATGGAATTCCTAGTATATGTAAAACAGGTCTCCATCTTTCACATATTCCAGTTCTACTATTTCTCATTTGTATTTATTGTGGCAAAATACATGTAATGTGAAACTCACCATGTTAGCCATTTCTCTGCTTCTTACTCCAGTCATGACTATATGGTGTATTGTGTTTTTTTTTTTTCAAAATATTAACAGTATTTACTTCTGTTCCAGTGATTAAATATTCTTCTCTGCTTTTGTGCACTTTGTGAAACATGATTATTTCTGAAAAAAAGAAAAGTCACTATAAAGAGAAATAGTTATTACATGCCAGGAGTCCAGCAATCAAGGTCTGAAGCCCAGCACATGTCCAGCGAGGGGGGCGGTGGTCAAGCCCAGATGTGGGATGGTATCCTTTTCCTACTGGAATGCTGTTCACCAGACTGTCTCTTTGACATTTAATATTCTTAGCACATTTAATAGGAATCTATGAATATTAACTGGTACAACAGCAAAATGATGCTAGCAACTTTGGTTTTAAATTACTATAAAATGTAATAACCATTTTGCAGTTATAAAACACATTAGAAATAAAACATCAAACACACTAGACGTCAAAAATTACTACAACAATAAACCCCATCTGACTGAACCACTGACTTTGCTGTTCATTCTGTTGTGTGCTCATTTTCAGTTTTCACCATAAATCTATTTTCGTTTCATGGATCTGGAAGAGGCAGTTTTTCTCAAAAAGACGCTTTTGCCTTCTAAATACTGTTGGAAGTATTTTGAGTTGGAAAGACTCAGCAAAATTGAAACCACTTCAAAGAAACAAATCTGACTGAGGAGTGCCACCGTTCTTTGTGCCTTAGTCTGCTAAGTTACCAGATGGAGAACAGCAGAGACTACACTCGTAAACGAGACTCAAAAATCTTAGGATTTCCCCCGATCTACCCCCAATGTCAGGACTGCTAGGGGCGCTTTATTCAAATAACAATGACAACCCATACTTCTTACTCCTGAAAAAGTACAACAGAGAAAGGCTCATTGTTTTCAAGTCTGGCATACAAAAGCCCTGTGCCCCCTTAACTGAAGGTGCTTCTTAGGGATTTCCCAGAGCTCTCTGCCCTTTCACACAGCAACATTCTCAGGAGGGGTCAAAAAACTACTGTTAAGGTCCAAGAAAAAACTGAAACCAAAAAAAATGGAGACAATTTTCTGCACCACCACCACCTGTCCAGCGTCTGGCCACCTGTCCTTTCTGGCAGGCTGACGCAGCAATCCAAGTCACAGAAGGCTTCAGACACTAGGAAGGCAAGGTACCTAAAGAGTTACATTAAAACAGGAACAAGTTTGAGGGAAAAAAGATTACACTTAGAAATATCTGATCATCACAAAGACTAAAAAGATGCCATGTTTGCTCTTGGGCAATCATGACATCGCGACCTGTTTCATATCCCCAAAAGGAGACTCACTTGAAACCTCAGTGCCGGCCACCCGAGTCAATTCAAACTTATTAGATGAGTCCAAATCCTAAAGTCACACAAATTCCTTTCTTACAGCAAGAAAAAGAAAATCCATTTCAAGACAAAGGTATGTATGTCTTCAGTGAGAGAACTGCCTGCCGTCAGATGGCTTCTTGCTTATGTGTTTGAAGATCTTGGACTTTTCGACTTTCTTGGCTTTCTGGTAACCAAATCCACCGCCACCACCTCGCTTTCTAACTTTGCCATCATTGCTGTTCACATTCAAATCAACAAAAGGAGGCACCTTGAAGCCAAATGACAGAGCAACCTGCGGCAAATTTAAGTTATTAACATTGAAGATCTGTTTCAGGGAATGGGAATCATAGGCTCGAATGTATGACTTATATGCTTCCTGGGCTGACTTATGAAGGAAGTAGTTCTTTTCAATCAGTTTTTCAAGCTGAGACTGAATGTCAGAAATTTTGGACCAGGAAAACTCAAATTCACTTAATGGAACCTTGGATTGCTTCAGGTAGCGAAGGAAACCCAACTCTTCAGGGCGCAAAATGAGTAAGGCGTGCCCTCTTCCATTCAGGCCTCTGGCTGTTCTGCCCACATGGTGAATGTACTCCTTGGGGTCATCTGGAGGGTCATACTGAACAATCCAGTCTACTTCAGGAATATCCAGTCCTCTAGCTGCCACGTACACAACAAGATCCCTGAATCTGCATTGCAGAACTGGAAGAACGTGGTTGTACGCTTATTTTGTTTCTGCCTTCCGTGAGTGGCCAGGACAGGCAAATTGATGTAGTTCAGTAACTCATAGTGGTATTTCACGGACTTACAGGATGAAAAGAATACCATTAGTTTCTTCTTCCGGTTCTTCTTAAGGAATGTAAAGAGCAGGAGGAATCTCTTCAGAAGGACAGACAACATATCCCTGCTCAAGACCGTCTACAGTTGCATTAGCTTTATCATCATCAACGCCAACATACAAAGGCTCCTTTTTCAGAGAAATCCTCGCCAAGTCTTCAACTTTCCGAGTTTGTGTGGCAGAGAAGAGCATGGTCTGTCTGCGTGTTGGCAGAAGTTTAATAATTTGCTTTAATTCCTCTTCAAACCCAACATCCAAGATACGATCAGCCTCATCAATAACCAGACACTGTAGATTTTTATACATAAACCCTGGGGTATTCTGCATGTGGTCCAGGAGACGGCCTGGTGTGGCCACGACGATGTTGATCCCATTGGCAAGCTTCTGAGCTTCAGCAGACCTGTTACTGCCACCCATTATTAACCCGTATGTGTGAACATGGTGTGTCATCAGCTCCTTAAGGACACCAAAAGTCTGCATGGCCAGTTCCCTGGTAGGTGAGAGAATAAGGACTCCTGTTCCATTCCTGGGCATGAACTTTAACTTAACAATGAGATGCAGGGATGCAGGGATGAGAAATGCAGGGTCTTGCCACTGCCTGTCTTTGCAGCTGCTAGAAGATCCCTGCCTTCCAGAAGTGGTCTGATACTTTTATGTTGAATTTCAGTCATGTTTGTAAAGCCCATTTCTTTTATTGCCTTCAGAGTGTTCTCATTGACAAGATTAGTCAGAGAATCAAATGAAGTATCCTCAAAAGCTCCTGTCAGTCCCAGGGGCAGGTTGGGCACTTCACTGTCTTCATCCTCATCATCTGGCTTCTCTACACTGATTTCTACTTCTTCAGGAGCCTGGGCACCATCTTCAGCATCTCCTATGTCCTCAGCTTTTGCTTTCTTGGACTCAGGCCCAGCATCATCTGCTATTTTTCTCTTCTTCTTCTTTTTTGATTTTGAATTGGGAGACTGCATCGCTGCTTCTCCACTGGTCAATGTGGTAGATTTCTTGGAGGCTTTCTTAACTTTGACATTTTCCCGTTTCTTTAGATATGTCTCCATTTTGGGCTTCTGACAACCCAGCACTTATAGGTTGTTTTAGGGATTTTTTAACTTTTCTGCTTCCTACTGTTCCTTTAGCTATATCTCCATTTTCGGCTTCTGACAAGCCCACATTCACAGACTGCTTTAGGGACTTTTTAACTTTTCCATCTCCCATTGTTTCTTCAGACACATCTCCATTTTGAGTTTCTGACAGGCTCACAGCTGAGGCACCCTGGAGCTTTAGGTTTCGTTGTCGCAATTTGAGGTTCCGCTTCTCGATCTTCTTGCCTAAAAGTTTCATCGGTAAATGAGACATGTTGCCGGTGAAATGCCTTCACCCCGGCGCCAGAGCCCAGCTTTTCGGCTCTCCCAAGTGACGTTATTTCCTCTTGAGTCCGGTGTATTGTTTTTAACATCATAACCATTTTAAAGTTCACACTTCAAGACTTCCCTGGTGGTCCAGTGGCTAAGACTCCACGCTCCCAATGCAGGGGAGCCCAGGTTCACAGCATCGGGGCAAAAGCTCCGAGACACCTCCGCCTTCCCGGGAGAGAGAAAGATGAAGCATGTCAATCTCTCCAATAGTTTTATATTGAATAAAAAGTCATATGTGAGCCTTTTTTTGGTAAACAAATGCACTTTTGTGTTACTCTTCTTCTACAGCTTCAAGCCTGGTTACTAGATCCAAGTCAAGTTACTAGTCAGAGACAGATAGCTTTGCTTCAAGTCAACCCAGTCCTGACATCAGTTTCCCTCCCAGCAACCTGTGTGATAGAAGATGCACAGGACTGCTGCTGTATCTCTCGGAGCCTATTGTGCTTGTCTGGAGCATGGGCTTCCACCACAGGGTGTGCGCAGTATGAGTCTATAAGGGAAACTCCCTAAGATCAGCATCAAGAAAGGCTGTAAAAGAATGGAATTAGAACACTTCCTAACACCACACATACAGATAAACTTAGAACAGATTCAAGACCTAAATGTAAAGCCAGGAACTATAAAACTCTTGGAGAAAAACACAGGCAGAACCCTCTGACATAAATCACAGCAAGATCCTCGTTGACCCACCTCCTAGAGTAATGGAAATAAAAACAAGTGGGACCTAATTAAAAGCTTCTGCACAGCAAAGGAAACTTATAAACAAAATTAAAAAACAACCCTCAGAGGAGGGAGGTTCAAAAGGGAGGGGATATGTGTATATCTATGGCTGATTCAAGTTGAGGTTTGACAGAAAACAGCAAAATTAGGTAAAGAAATTATCCTTCAATAAAAAATTAAAAACAACCCTCAGAATAGGAGAAAATAACTGCTAATGAAACAACTGACAAAGGATTAATCTCCAAAATATACAGGAGCTCATGCAGCTCAATACCAGAAAAGCAACCCAATCAAAAAATGGGCGGAAGACCTAAACAGACATTTCTTCAAAGAAGACATACCAGGTGACCAACAAACATGAAAAGATGCTCAACATCGCTCCTTATTAGAGCAATGCACATGAAACCTACAGTGAGTTAATCACTTCCCACTGTGAATGTGGCCATCATCAAAAATCTACAGACAATGAATGCTGGAGAGGGTGTGGAGAAAAGGGAACCCTCTTGCACTGTTGGTGGGAATGTAAATTCATATAGCCACTATGAAGAACAATATGTAGAATAAAACTACCATATGACCCAGGAATCCCACTATTGGGCCTATAACTCTGAGAAAACCATAACTGAAAAAGATACATGTACTCCAGTGTTCACTGCAGCACTATTTATAGCTAGGACATGGAAGCAACCTAGCTGTCTGTTGACAGATGAATAGATGATAAAGAAATTGTGGTACATAGTATGATGAAATATTTCTCAGCCATAAAAAAGAATGAATTTGAGTCTGTTTTAATGAGGTGGATGAACCTAGAGCCTGTTATGCAGAGTGAAGTAATCAGAGAAAAACAAGTATTGTATATCAGTGCATATATATGGAATCTAGAAAAAACAATGCTGATGGACCTGTTTTCAGGGCAGGAATAGAGACATCCACATAGAGAACAGACTTGTGGACACAGTGGGGCAAGGAGAGGGTAGAAGGAACTGGGAGAGGAGCACTGAAACATACATTACCATATGTAAGACAGGTAGCCGGTGGGAAGCTGCTATAATGGAGCCCAACCTGGTGCTCTGGGACAACCTAGAGGGATGGGATGGTGGGGTGTTCAAGAGGGAGGGAACATATGAGTACTTACGGCTGATTTGCACTGTTGTATGACAGAAATCAACATAATATTGTAAAATAATTATCCAATTATTAATCTAAAAAGTACAAAAAAACAAAAATAAACTTTTGGGAAAAAAAGGCTCTTGTCCCTGGTAGGTGGCTCAGGGACACTTGGGGGACCCACAGGGGTGGGGGTTCAGGGTAGATTTTCAGCTTCTCAGATGCCAGTTACCCCCCTTGCATCTTCTTCCATCTGTGTGCCTTGGACCCAATTCTGCTGTTGCTGCTGCAAAGTCGCTTCAGTCGTGTCCGACTCTGTGTGATCCCATAGACAGCCGCCAGGATTCTCCAGGCAAGAACACTGGAGTGGGTTGCCATTTTCTTCTCCAATGCATGAAAGTGAAGTCGCTCAGTCGAGTCCAACTCTTAGCGACCCCATGGACTGCAGCCTACCAGGCTCCTCCATCCATGGGATTTTCCAGGCAAGAGTACTGGAGTGGGCCACCATTGCCTTCTCCGGGACCCAATTCTACCAGCCAGTAATTATCCTTCTGCCTTGAAAGTATTTTTATAAACCAATTCAAATGCTTTGTGGAACAAGGTGGGTATATAGAAATGTTCTCTTATCTTAAAACCAAACACTCTTGTAAACTCTGTCATAATATATTCAGAATTTTCTCACAAGGTAAAAAAAAATGTTAACTGTATCTGGCCTTCATAAATAGTTTTCTGAAAATGAGCCTATTCTCTCCCTAGCAATTTGCTATTTTGCCACTCACTGCCCAAGGGAGGACGGGCACAGAAACCCCTTATCTGAGACCGTGTCCACAGACATGCCTGCCTTTGCAACATACCCACTTCCCATGTGCTCTTTTCAGGCCTATCTGTATTAATTTTAGGTTTGTATTTACTGCATTACTGAAATGTAGTGTAGACTTTCTGGCAAGGGATGTAAGGGGACAGAGGCCAGAGGGAGTGACAGGAGACAGGTTTTTACAGAAAATGAGACCTGGAGACCTTTATCATAATTCAGCTGGACTAGTTAAAGGGAAGGGGCTGGAGGAGGGAGAACGATTCTGTGCCCAGGTGGCAGGCTGGTCTCAAAGAGGAGAGCGATGGTCCAGGTGGCAGTTCTGAAGGAAGAGGAAGGAAGGGCAGTCAGGAAGGGCACTGACTGGCCCTGGGTTCTCTGAGGGGATCAAGCAGGGGGCTGCAGGGGGAGGTAGGATGAAGTTTCAGGGCACAGAAGACTCTGTGAGGGCAGAGGCCAGGAGACACAGGTGTGAGGACTAGACAGGGCTCCAAGAATAAAAGGAGGTGAGTGGAGGTGTAAAGTTCAAAGCTTCTACTGTGGGTACAAGTGGAGGGCTGGGAATGTGCAGGGTGGGGGACCCAAACTGGATTCGGGGGTTCTGGAAGCCAGTGAAATGGAAAGAGGTGGACCAACACAGCCAAGGAGACAGGCACTCGGGTCCTGAGGGTGTCAGTGAACATAGAAGAGTCCACCCAGAGATCATCAATGAGGAAAAGTACAGGATGGTGTACTGGATGGACTGTCCAAAAATGGATGCTGGGAAAGGGGAGTCCACGTGCAAAAGAATGAAACTGGGCCCCTACATCACACCACACACACAATCAACTTAACAATGGGTGAAAGAGCTGAAACCATAAAACTGTAAGAAAACTTGGGCAGTAAGTTTTTTGGGATCTGACACCAAAATCAAAGGCACCAAGTAAAAGTAACTGAGACTACATAAAACTAAAAGCATCTGCACAGCAAAGGAAACCATCAACAAAATGAAAAGGCAACCTACCAAATGGGTTCACAATAACAGACCTGAAAATAAAATGTCTGATTCCATGTACCAAGGTCGTCATGATTGAGGGCTGTACACCCATCTAGGTGGGGACAGAAGGGACATTTTCTGAGACTGGGAAAGACCACCTGCCATCACCAGCAGGAGTTTCTCACCTTCTTGGAAGGCCTTGATGAAATGCAGGAGACAGGCAGCTGTCCACGACTTCACCAACAAAAAAGCAGGGATGTCATGGTGGGTTCTTGGTTTTGACCATGCCATTTAGCATGTGAGATTATAGTTCCCCAACCAGGGATTTAACCTGTGCCCTCTGTAGTGAAAGGGCAAAGTCCTAATCACTGGACCACCAGGGAACTCCCCAAAATGCAGGTCTTCAAAGAAAATATAATTTCAATCCATGGTGGATGGGAGACACTTTACTATGAGGCTGAAATAGTGTGGCCTTAGTAAGGCTTCCCTGGTGGCTCAGTAGTAAAGAATCCACCTGTAATGCAGGAGACCTGGGTTCAATTCCTGGATCGGGAAGATACCCTGGAGAAGGAAATGGCAACCCACTCCAGTATTCTTACCTGGAGAATCCAATAGACAGAGGAGCCTGGTGGGCTACAGTCCATGGGGGTCACAAAGAGTTGGACACAACTGAGGGAGAAAGCAGTTAAGCAGACAGTAAACTTGCAGGAGAAGCAGGGGACGACAAGAGGGTGAGATGGCTGGATGGCATCACTGACTCAATGGAGATGAGTTTGGGTAAACTCTGGGAGTTGGTGATGGACAGGGAGGCCTGCATGCTGTGGTTCATGGGGTCACAAAGAGTCCCACACGACTGAGTGACTGAACCGAACTTAGTGAACTAATTCTAACTAATGGCAGCCAGCCTAGATGTAGATAAGTTACCTAGTTTACCTTCATAATAAAGGGGAAAATGTGGTTCTTCCTGTTCTACCTGCAGAGTTGTCTACGCTACAAATTTTTTGGGTCCCCTGGGGCTGGTTTGAAAGTAAGGAAAACACCTTTTCTAAGTAATTGTAGGATCTCTTTCCAAATTGATGGTAAGGTAATGGAACCCTCAAGGCAAACTGACCCAATAAAGGTGCAAGTGCCAGACAAGACAGTTTAAATTCCAGGTTTGTGCTTCTCCTCAGTCCTAATGAAAGGAATGTAAAAACCTACAGAGACAGCTCGACCTTGCCCAGGGGTCCGCAGAACACCATGCTCACTGTGCTACCGAGAAACACAAGCAGCCGCGCGGGGAACTGGTGGGCGAGGGGCGGAGGCGGCGCGTTACACCGGCCCCGGGCCCAGACTGGGCGGGACAGCGGGGACTGGGAGGGCATGGGGGCACGGCGGGATGAGGGGCCGCGGAGGACAAGGGGTGTCCGTGGGGAGGGACCATGGGATGAAGGAGCACTTGTGACCGCGGAATGAGGGACAGCGGGGGACACGGGGTGATCGCGAAGAGGGGAGCCGCGGGGGTGGGGGCGGGCTGCGCACTCACCACTGGGCCCGCGAGCGCCGCCAGCCCCGCCGTCTCTGCCCCACGTCGGGCGGCAGCGGTCCTCGCAGGGCCTGCAGGCGTTCGCCCCAGCGGGGGGCCTCGGGAGTGTGGGTGGCAGAGAGGGCAGGGGTGACCATGCTGGCGCCAGAGGGGCCTGAGCTCTGGCGCGTATGTTCGCCCAGGGAGCGCGTGAGAGGCGGGCGGGGCAGTGGGGTCGGGTGAGGAGAGGGCTCCACCTCCGCCGCCCCGCACCCAAGCCGCGACCGATGGGGCGGGGAGGGGAATCCTCGCAGTTCCGTGACCCCCAGGGTTCGGTGGAGGGGCGGCCTTCGTGGGAAAAGTACTGCAAGAGAAGGAGCCTAGAGTCGGCATTCATCCGCCTCCCACGGAGTCAAAGCATTTTCTCCTGGGGTTGCCCTTCCCAGGTGCCAGCAATTTGCAGCTCTTCGGAGTTGGCGGACCGGGCCCTGAGAAACCCCCGGTGGCTAGGGCGCGGGGTGGGGAGGGCACGACAAACCGGGACGGGGACATCGCTGGGGCCCCATCGCGAGGGCCCCCTTTGGGTGCAGCCTTCGTCTGGAAGATGACCTTCCACTTACTGACCCAAGAGGAACGAGGGCCTTAAGAGAACTCCCCGCCACCAACACACACAGAAAACCTGCTCCAGGGTGTCTTCACTCAAGAGGTGCTCACTTTTCTTTCCAGGCAAAGGCCAGGCCTGGCTGTTGGACCCTACCCCGCAGGCAGTGAAACTTAGTAGGTCCAGAGGCTCGCTTGGCTGACGGCACACCTTCCCGCCCGCCCAGGCTGCATCCAAGCTTCCACTTAATCCAAGGCCTCTGTGGACCATCCTGCCTGTTAAGAGTTAGCAGTGATGGGGTTTTCATGACTCCAAGACTTTCCCAATGATCTCCAAAGTCAAGGAGAAGGGCACGTTCATTAGAATCTCATCTTTTTGAGATGGGTCCTCCCGGAACCTTCTGGAGGTTATATAAGCAAGTAAGTGTTAGTCACCCAGTCATGCCCGTCTCTTTGCTACCCCATGGACTGCAGCCCACCAGGCTCTTCTGTCCATGAGATTTTCCAGGCAACAGTGTTGGAGTGGGTTGCCATTTCCTTCTCCAGACGATCTTCGTGACCCAGGGATTGAACCCAGATTTCTTGTACTACAAGCAGATTCTTTACTGACTGAGCTACCAGAAAGCCAACCAATAAAAAGCCTTTGCCTTTTCTAAGATGAGAACCACCCAAACAAGATGAATAGGGCCTGCCCAGGATGTAGTGAAATCACTTAGTCTTGTCCAACTCTTTGAGACCCCATGGGCTGTAGCCTGCCATGCTCCTCTCTCCATGGACTTCTTTAGGCAAGAATACTGGAGTGGATAGCCATTTCCTTCTTCAAGGGATCCCACCCAGGTCTCCTGCATTTCGGGCAGAGTCTACTGTCTGAGCCACAAAGGAAGCCCTCCCAAGATGTAACCTTCCCCTTTCCTAGAACACTCTTCATTTTTGCTGCTTTTCAGCTTTTTCGGCCCTTCTTTTTGTCAACATAAGAAGGGGTCTGATTTCTCCCTCCAGTTTGCCTGAATTAGCTCTTTGAACCCTATATTTCTGTTGGTTGTCCACCACTTTAGAAAAAACCAAGTGCTGGGACTACCCTGGTGGTCCAGTGGTTAAGAACCTACCTGCCAATGCAGGGGACACGGGTTCAATCCCTGGTCTGAGAGGATCCCACGTGCCTTGGGGCAACTAACCCCAAGCACCTCAACTACTGAAGTCCGTGTGCCCGAGAGCCCATGGTCCACAAGAGAGACTGCTGCAATGAGAGTAGCCCCCGCTCACTGCAGCTAAGCCCGAGCAGCAACAAAGACCCAATATAGCTAATAAATAAAGGAAAAAAAAGTGCAGGTCCTTTATTTCCCGCCTCCCCCCGCCCCCGCCCCCGCCACAACATATCGGTTCAAACCAATGATCAGACAGACCCTGAATACGAGGCAAGCTAACTGATGCCACCTGACTCCTTTCTTCTTGGTGATCTGTCTTCTCCCCTTTTAGTTTCTTAAGCACGTCCACCTGAGATACCTGAGATCTGGAGTCCAAAGGAATATTAACAAATATCATTTCCCACTGAATAACAATCTAAGGCATGAGGAAGATATATTGTAAAATATATTTTAAATAATTCAAATAGTAAGAATCTTTAAGTGCTCAGTATATGGGTTTGTGGCTAAAAAAACAGTAAGCAAAAGAAATATCAAAGCCCTACATGATGCAGCTGGTACACAGTGGTCCTTGGTGGAAATAATGGTGACTATAATCTCCCAAATGTTGTCTTAGACTCGCACATACTTTTTACCTTCGTTCGTTTTCTTCATCAAAAATATATCTTAGAACTTTCAGTTCTTGACATCCATCAGCACAGCTTAGTAACATTTGGGCCAATGAATTTCTGTTCGTTTAAGCTCAGAAGCATCCCTTGGCCTGACTTTTCTCTCTCTCTTGCCACATCACGGAACTCTGACATAGACTCTCACTAAAATCCCCACCAGTAAGATGACAAGGACTGCCAGGAATAGGAGCCCCCGCCGCAGCACCAGCTGTCTCCCGGACAACCTCCATGTGGCCCTGGGATGGACTTCGAGACACTCTTCTTGGCACATCTGCTGATCCGACTGAGTCTCCTCTTTCTGTCCAACATTTATCAGCATTCCTCCATGGTTTTCAGGGCCCACTGGAGGGGAAAAGGAACTCAGCACCTTAAAAAGATATTTTTCATCTGTATAAAAGGAAAAGCACGTATGCAGTACCAGCTGGGAGAATGATAATTCAGGAAGCAGTTGCTACCATGGAGAATAAAGGAAATCCTGACTCAGGTGTTGTCCACAAACCCATAGACACTGACTAGATCCTGCTGGGGTCAGCAGCAGCTCTACTCCATCGCGTACAAAGCCAAGTAAGGTAGCTCTTTAGGTTAAGAGTTTTTGTTGTTTTGCTGCTAAGTCATGGCTGACTCTTTGCAACCCCGTGGACTATAGCCCGCCAGGCTTCTCTGTCCATGGGGTTTTCCAGGCAAGAATACTGGAGTGGGTTGCCATTTCTTCCTCCAGGGGATCTTCCCTACCCAGGGATCAAACCTGCGTCTCCTGCACTGGCAGGTGGATTCTTTACAGCTGAGCGACAAGGGAAGACCTAGTTTAAGAGGCTTAGGGGAAATGTTCAAGGGGCCAGCCCCCATAAAATTAGCATCTCAGAAAGAAAATAAGGTCAGTGGAGGAAAGGATGACCTAAGAGGTGATTCAAGAGTGTTCACAGCATGTTGGATTGGGGGGAGATGCTAAGCCTTCCCTTTAAAGGACCCTCTAAGAACCAAGCAGGATAGTGACCCAGACCTAGATTTAGTCTCATGATACTTCAGAAGAGGAACAGTAAGGAAAACACCCGAAATGCTTGCACCAGTACTGAACTGATCACCTGCAACTCTTAATCACCTATGGCAGCACGTGAGTCGGCAATTAAAGCAAACAAGCTTCAGCTGTTGACCTGAAACTGGAGGTTCCCTATCATTTGTTTCTGAGACATTATTTCCCTATTTAAATGGGAGCTCAGCACAGCAAATCTAGTTGTGAACACCTAGAGGGGCTTTTCCAAGAGCAAGGGCAGGTGTATCATACCTGGGCAAAGTGGGTCCTGAGGGAGAGTGGCTGTCCTGTTCCCGGCCATGCTTCGTTTCAGATTGGCGTGTACCTGAGCCTAGGAGAGGAGACACGTCAGTCCACAGGCTCCATCACAGTGCGATCACACACCTGGCCTGACCCTCACTGAGGAAAAACCCAGCCATTTTCTCTCACTGACAGGTAACACAGGAGCCTCTCCAGTTAAGCATGGAATCCTCTTTTCTAATGATTGAGGTGGGGCCAGTGCATGGGGAAGGTTGGCCGGAAAGAAGATGACGAAAGTCAGGGACCAATTGTAGGATTCTCCCTTCCTCTTCCTTCATCTGTTTTCTCTATCAGCTATTTAACATGCTGCCCTGACCCTAGAAAGTTCATAGAGAAAGATGCCCACGGGTATCTTAATGAAACTTTGTTGTTGTTCAGTGGGTAAGTCATGTCTGACTCTGCAACCCCGTGAACTGCAGCCAGGCAAAGAGGATATAGTTGCTGGCACTCCACCTTTCTCTCCACTTCTAAATCTTGTCCTAAAATGGTTGTTCAGGAGCAAGGCGGAAGTCCACCATAGGACCCAGGGAGCAAAAGACGCCCTGGTTCTTCTACTGAATGAATAAACAAAGGGGAACAGATGTCCTTTACACCTGAGTTAATAAGCCCAGTTAAAACAGCAATGATATATACTCAATATTTTGTATTAGGGAAAAGAATCTGAAAAAGAAAAGGGGCTTCTGCGGCAGTCATGGTTAGGATGTTGCACTTCCACTGCACAAGGTATGGGTTCAATCCCTGGTCAGGGAACTAAGATCCCACATGCCACGTGGTGTAGCCAAAAAAATAAAAATATTTTGAAAAGCAGAAGTGTATATATGTGTGTGTGTGTGTGTGTGTGTGTGTGTGCAATATAAATGAGTCACTGTGCTGTACACCTGAAACTCACATGACATTATACATTAACTACACTTCAATAAAATAAAACAATGATAAAAAAGGTAGCATTTATAATAATAATAATAAAAACCTACCAAAATAAGGGAAAGAAAGGCAAAGCTGGTTCTGTGTGTTTTCCAGGGCAGGACAGCAGTGTCCATAGTTACCTGCTGGCAGGCTTTTTTCCAGTTTAGCCGGGCAATGAAGCCGAGGAAACACGCAGCCTGAGAGATGGTACAGATAGTGATTCCTGACCACAGACCTGGAGGTGGAGATAATTAACAGAAGTTAACTCGGTGGAAAGCCAGCCTCTCTGGGGAGTGTGTTTTTCCTAAATCATTTCTGAGAATCTGTTCTTATGGCAGAGGAGGGGCCCACAGTGAGCCAGAAACCTCCACCCTGCTTGCTCTTGGTTTCCATGAGGTTCCAGGAAGCCCAGAACCCTGAAGCCACTCCTGGGTTTGTGGATCTCAGAACAAATATCTGGAGGCTGTCTTTGGCCTTTGCAGCCATAATGCTTGGCTATTAGGAAAAGTGAATATTCCAGGACAAACTGCTTTCTACCACCACCTCCAGACTCCCAATACCTTGTCCCGTCTTCCTCAATCAAGCGGACTCTACAAACGCAGACGTCGGGAATTTCCTGGCAGTTCAGGTGCTAAGACTCTGCGTTTTCAGCCCAAAACCCTGCCCCAGACACACAGGACCCAGAGGGGGACCAAGTGACGAGGGTTCTTCTGACCAAGAGTGAACTCATAGCAGAGTCAGAAACTCCGAGCTGTCAGAGACTGAATAACCAAGCTGACAGTGGTCACAGTCATCAAATCTTATACAAAAATAGACCTCTGACCCACAGTCTAAAGCAACCTGTCTAGGAAGCCGACCCCTTACCTGTGACTGACAGCCAAGAAGCCACTCTGCTTCACGTCAGACTCCTGAGAGGCCAGATCATTCTTTAGGGATAAGCTAAATAATTCCTGCAATAACTGATGCAGAATGTCCAAGCCTTGACCTGTAACTGACAGCCTCCCTAATTTCTGTCCCGGTTTCCCACTTAGGACCACCCACAGAAAAGCAAACGTGCCCCCTGACCAGGCACACAGGATGCCCCACTTCTGGGCCTCCCCTTTGTCCCACGGTGGCTCCCTCCCCCTCCCCTGCCACCTGCCATGGAGTCTCCATCAAACTGTGCTACAGCTGGGCATAAAGAATCTTTGCTGGTCCCTGGTGGGTGGTCTGTGTTTATGTCTGTAGCTGGCTAGGTCTGGGTAAGGTGAAGGGGGCTGGATGGGGCTCATGCTTTAAGGCTTGGGTGGACAGATCTGGTGCATGTTTTTCAACTCTGCTCCTTGTATCCATCACTCCATACTGCATTTTACAGGTGTGATCAGCCTGATCTTTAGAACAGTCAACCTGTCACTCCTACAGTGGACCCAGTAAAAGCAAAGCCTTCCTCTTCTGAAAGTTCCCATTCCACAGAAACCACAAGCTCCTCCGACCATCTTAAACATTAGATAACCAGCTACGTGCATGTGTGCGTGCTAAGTCACTTCTGACTCTGTGCAACCCCCTGGACTCTAGCCCACCCGGCTCCTCTTCCATGGGATTCTCCAGGCAAGAATATTGGAGTCGGTTGCCATGCCCTCCTCGAGGGGATCTTCCTGACCCAGGGATCGAACGCGTCTCTTTTGCATCTCCTGCATTGGCAGGTGGGTTCTTTACCACTAACACTACCTGAAGCCCATAACCAGCTACCTCCAGCTGTATTTTGAAAGCTAGGAGTTACATTTCCAAGGATTTCACTATACTATTTAAAAGATTCCTGTTTGACTCAAGGAGGAATGCTGAAACGGGATGGTTATCAGGATTCCCTGCGCAGGACCTGGGAAATCAGTGTTGGAAAAGGCTCAGGGACTTAGGATGTATGGCCATTGTGATTTTCTGGCCTTGCCCGTGAGAACCTATAGCTCATGACGCTTCTCAGGGCTCCTAGTGTAGGTGGACAGCATGTCCTGCCAGAGGGGACATGAGTTTCAACACCAGTTGGTACAGGGAGTGTCCACTGTCTTCTCATAGAGCCCTCACTTCCTCAGAGTCCCGAGCCCTCACTTCCTCAGAGTCCCAAGCTTTTTAAAAAAATTATTAATTTTTATTTATTTGGCTACACTGGGTCTTAGTTGCAGCACATGGGATCTAGTTCCCCAACCAGAGATCAAACCCAGGCCCTTGCATTGGGAGCAAGGAGTCTTATCCACTGGACCCCCAGGGACGTTCCCTCCAATGTTTTTTATATGTGAATCAATATATAACATTATATTATTTCCAGTGTATAACATCATGATTCAATATTTGTATGTAGTGAAATGACCACCTCCATAAATTCAGTTAACACCCATCACCTCACACAGCTAAACAATTTTTTTTTCTTGTGATGAGAACTTTAAAGATCTACTCTCAGCAATTTTCAAATATACAATATGGTATTTATTAACTACAGGCTTCCCAGGTGGCACAGTGGTAAAGAATCCACCAGCAAAGCAGGAGACGCAGGTTCAATCCCTGGGTTGGGAAGATCCCCTGCAGGAGGAAATAACAACCCATTCCAGTAGCCCTGCCTGGGAAATCCCATGGACAGAGGAGCCTGGTGGGCTGCAGTCCATGGGGTTGCAGAGAATTGGACAAGACAGAGCGATGGAGCAACTGTCACCATGCTGTACATCACACCCCCACAACACCAGGACTTATTTTCCAACTGCAAGTTTGTACCCTAACATTTTTTAAAGGTGATTCTTACCTCTCTCTACACTGTACACTCTGTAGGTGAGCTTTTGTTAAACGGCAGAGTGGGCCTAGTACAGCTCTTGGGACGCAGATCTATACTTTAAAGTGAATTCCTATAATATTAATATTTTCCTTAGTTATGTCACTGGCAAACCCAAAAATATGAATAATGCCAGGAATTCTCTGAAAGTCCAGTGATTAGCACTTGGCACTTTCACTGCCAAGAGCCCAGGTTCAATCCCTGGTTGGGGAACTAAGATCTCACAAACTGCCAGAAAATAAGATTTAAAATGATTTTCAAAAATGTGAATAAGGCCAGAAACTCAGAATAAATCATTTTCTACACCAATGAAGTTTGCCTTGGCAACTCCATTCTTTGGACATCTCCCATATTTTTCATTAAAATATTATTGAACGAGAAAAATGTGCAACATATGAGACACATTGATCTGAAAGCTGAATCTCCGTATCAGATGATGTCTCCGCCTCTGAGCTGGCCAAGAGCCAAGGGACACAGACAAGCATTGTCTTGACTGCACCCAGCGCTAGTGTGCTCAGGTTTTAATGTAATCATGCATTAATGCTGATGTGTGCCCAAGTATTACTTAAGAAATCAAAGCTGGGCAGTCACCGGTTTCTCTGTTCTTTTAAAGCCGCGTCTCAAAAACTGTCTCCGAGCTCTGACAGCCACCTCCAGGGCCCGTGATCACGGCTCTTCCTGCCCTGGCGGGAGGCTTACCCAGCAGTCCAAGCCCAGCAGCAAACATGAGGGAGATCCCGATGGGAAGACCAAGCACGTAGTACCCGACGGCGTTGATGATGGCACCCGCCTTCTGGTTCCCAGTGCCTCGCAGGATGCCTCCACAGGTGCACTGCGGGCAGACGCCAGTCATTGTGTGAACACGCTCATGCTGCCTCACGATGCCCACCCTGGCACCCCCCACCTCGGGGGACTCTGCCTCAAGTCCAGGACCTCGTGAAGTGGACGTGAAAGGAATATCCCCCCCGGCCCCCCGCCCCCGACCCGGCCGCTCTTCTCCATTAAAATCTACCATTGTCAGCAGAAACTCGTGGATCGTAAATGTGGCTGAGGAGCACAGTACTCACAGCCAGCCCTTCGAAGAGATGTGAAACCGCGTAAATCGGGACCACCTGGGCCACTAGCGAGATGATCTCTCTGTTAGGAAAATAAAGCAGAGCATGACTAGGAAGCAGACCACCCTGCAGGACTCCGTGTCCATGTGTAGCTAACAGGCTCAGGTGTCCCACCAGCATCCTTTTCAGGGACAGTCCTACCTTGTCTTGGTCTGCAGTGGAAACCACTGCATGTGGTATCTCAAGACTTTCAGAAAACATATAGTCCCTGTGGTCAACATAAACAGTTCAACCAAATGATTTCACTAAAAAGAATGCATATATGTATACAGGTAGCTGATTCACTTAGCTGTACACCTGATACTTTGCACAACACTATAAATCAACTAGACTCCAATAAAATTAAAATGAAAATCAGTCAAATGGTTCTGTACTCTTCTCCTGCACCCCCCTCAAAATAAAATGGGGTTATAGAGCCATCCTTCTTTTCACACAGTTCCATGCATGTCCCCTCCAAGTATCTGAGTGAAGCACAACAGGATAAGGGTCAGGCTCCCTCCAGGGAACCAGGCTGGCAAGTTCTAAAGGCCACAGATAGACTTTACAGAGCTGGCCTTGACCCTCACCTCTACAGCTAGAGACAGAAAGACACTTCCCGGGCCGGAACAGCCGAATATTCCCAATTCCCTCAAATGGTTAACAAACATACAATGTTGTCTGGCAGTAAATGTTGGTTGAATGAATAAATAAGAAATTCAGCACAGAACAGGATGGTGACCCCTCCCTGCCAAACAAGGACAGAAGTACAGTTCTTTTATTCCAATGTTATTTTGCTTTTTGAATAGGTAACATATGTTAATGGTTAAAAGAAATTGAAAAACATTAAAAGCATATGGAGGAAAATCTTATTTCCATTCCTTGCCCAGTCCTTCCATGACCTGCCCCTAAACCAAGGAACAGTTCTGGGCACTGTATCTGACCAGTGCTCATGAAAATAAAAGCAAGCACAAATATATATTCTTTCCCCTTCTGGACTTGATGTATCATTTCATGTTCTGACATTCTCTCCATGGTGTTCTGTACCTTGATTTTTCTGCCTCATGTATTACATTCACCTTTTAAAAATGTTACATATTTATTTTTGGCTATGCTGGGTCTTCGTTGCCGTGTGGGCTTTTCTCTAGTTGTAGTGAGCAGGGGCTACCCTTCCTCATGGTGGGGGGGGCTTCTCACTGCAGTGGCTTCTCCTGTTGCAGAGCACGGGCTCTAGGTTTCATGGGCTTGGTAATCGCAGCTCCCGGGCTCCAGAGCACAGGCTCAATAGTTGTGGCACACGGGCTTACTTGCTCCACGGTAAGTGGGATCTTCCCAGACCAGGGATCAAATTTGTGTCTCCTAAAGTGGCAGACAGACTTTCCACCACTGAGCCACTAGGGAAGCCCCTATACTCATATTCCATCAGGACATATTATTTTTAATATGCTGCTGAATCCTATCTACTCATATTTTATTTTGGATTTAAAATTGATATTCATTAGGAAGATTGGCCCGTGGATTGCTTTCTTTTTCTATGTGAAAACTTTGTCAGCTTTTGACACTGACATACTCGCTTCCTAAACAGAATGAGGAACTTTTCCTTTTTCTGAAACAGTTAAGGCAGCATTGGGATTATCTACGTCTTAAAGATTTCATTAAATTCTCCTTTGAAACCCTCCGGAGCCAGTGCTTTTATTTTCATTTTTTAAATTTTTGACCATACTCCGAGGCATGTGGGATCTGGCTCTCCAACCAGGGACTGAATCCAGGACCCCTTCAGTGGAAGCACAGTCTTAACCACTGGACCACCAGGGAAGTCCCTGGATTTGGTGCTTTTTTAATTTATACGTATATATTTTATTTATTTATTTGGCTGCACTGGATCTTAGTTGTGGCATTCAGGATCTCAGTTACACCTGTGGGACCTAGTTCCCTGACCAGGGATAGAACCCAGGCCCCCTGCATTGGGAGCTTGGAGTCTTAGCCACTGGACTACCAGGGAAGTCCTCTGGTACTTTAAAAATAACTATTTCTTATTTTATCTAACAAACTGATCTATTTAGACCTATGTTTTCTAGAATATTTTTTAATTAAAATTTTTTTGTAATTTGTATTGAAGCCCAGTTGATTTACAATGTTGTGTTAGTTTCAGGTGTTAGCACAGGGATTCAGTTATACAGATACATATGTATATACTTTTTCAGATTATTTTCCCTTATAGGTTATTACAAAATATTGAATATAATTCTGTGCTATACAGTAGGTCCTTGCTGGTAGCATGAGTTTTGAGAAATTATTTCCCCAGATTTTAAATGTACTTGCAAAAGTTGTGCAAATTAATCTCTTCTGCTTTAGGAAAACTATAGTTTTTCAGTAATTTCCCCGTTTCTGACTGCATAGTGGCGCACACTGCCTTTTTGCCCTTTGCTTGGGTCAGGCATCTGTGTCATCATCAGAATGTGTCATTAGTTCTGCCAGTTTCAGCTGAGCTTGGCCATATCACAAATAATTTGATTTTGTGAGTTTTCTATGTCTCCTAATTCCATCAAAAATCCTGTTGGGAGGCCTCTTGTTTTTCACTCTACTCCCTGCTCTGTTTGATTTTCCAAAAGTGCACAGATTCAGAATCAAACTTCCTACCAGGTCCCACTGAAGCCATCCTGCAGGACAGACTTCTGATCAAGTGAAGAAGCTGAGTATGATCTCTGGCTACATCTGACTCACTCTGATGTAAGGGATATTCAGACATTTCACAGAAAAACGGCAGAGGCTGAAAGGTGACAACCCACCACCAGAAGTCAAAAGACAGATTCCTGAGGCATAGAGTCTGAGGGTCAGTTTCGTCCACACTGCCTGCTTTGTGAATCTAGGAGGGTCAAGTCAACTCTGCATTTTGTAACTACTGACAAAAGAATCCCAGGTTACGGACTTCCCTGGTGGTCCAGTGGTTAAGACTCTGCACTGCCAATGCAAGGGGTGTGGGTTTGATCCCAGGCTGGGGAACTAAGATCCCACATGCCACATGGTTCAGCAAAAATAAATAAAAAGAAGCCCAAGGAAGAGGTAACAGCACAATATAGCTACTGAGTCAGCATGCACCTGGCCTTGTAGACAAAAGCTATCAAACCAACCTAATGGGATCTGCAGAGCATGGGAGACTGGTAGTGCAAGAATTCTTCAGTGACTGATTGATAATGTGATGTATGGAGACAGCTCAGAGGTGAGTTCCACTTCAATTCAGATGGACAAACACATTACAGGACTACTGCCAGCCAGGCACTCAGGCAGCTTCTGGGACAAGATGACTTGTGTTGTTGAGAAGGAAGTACTTCAGTGAAGATGAAGGCAGTGGTACCCAAAAGGAGTTACCATCTTTAAACGATGTGAGTACTCCACTAGCAGAAATATACACCACCACCATGCCTACTAAGTCAGCTTCTAGATTATAAATTAGTTCCTATATCCTATCTGTTCTTGTC
Source organism: Antilocapra americana (assembly GCA_007570785.1). Classification (NCBI taxonomy): domain Eukaryota; kingdom Metazoa; phylum Chordata; class Mammalia; order Artiodactyla; family Antilocapridae; genus Antilocapra; species Antilocapra americana. The sequence goes on along the minus strand of ML664177.1, from coordinate 21,020,972 downwards.
AGGTAACAACTGCGTGTCTGATCTTGGAGGTGACTCAGTCTCCCCCCAAGATGCAACCACCCAGGAGGCCCAGTGTGAAAGCAGCTCCCACCGGCCATTTCTGCTGCAGATTTACATCCCAGGAAAACCTCCATACTCACCGGTCCTTGGTGAAAACGTAACCCACAACATCCTTGCAGCCTAACAGCAGGACGCAAAAGATGACAGCAAACAGCCCTGGAGGTCGGATGGCAAGAAAAGCACACGGTGAGAAAGGGGGTCTGCAGGGAAGGGCATGGGGCTGTGCGCACCTCCCCGAGTCTAGACACCTGTCACTAGCAGGGCGACGGCAGAGGACGTCTTGGCCTGCTCGATGTCCCTGGCCCCCAGTGCATTCCCCACCCGGACGCTGGCGGCCACGCTGAAGCCTGTGGGGACCTGAAACGAGGAGGGGACCCAGTGGTGATGTTGAGAATCAGTCCTCCAGTTAGTCCTACGCACACATGCACACCTGTGTGTACCCTGGTCCTTCCCACACCATGGGCCCTTCTGTTCCCACCTCCCAGGTGCATTTCTGAGGTGACACTTGGGGAGGACAAAGCCCTTCAGAATGTCCAGCTGATGCTTTCAGTAAAAGAGAGTCAAAGGGGAGCCTTTGACGACCAGGGTTCTCCTCCAGAGCATCAGCACCCTCTTCCTTCTTCTGGCTGAACATCACGCCAGGGGTCCACTCAGCCATCCCCAAGCACGTGCCTGGGCACGTGGGACACTGCCACCTCTTGGCAATCGTGAACAGCGCTGCTAGGAACTTCAGTACATCATCTGTTTTCATTCCTTGGGGGTCTAACCTACAAGTGTCACCGAGTTTCCAGAGGCGACAGAGGCAGGCGGGAGTGGGGCTCAGCCCTTCCTGCCTGCAGCACCGTCCCCTTTATCCCCCACCTGTCCCCACCACATCCGTCATGAAACAGGAAAAAAGTCGGCATGCTTGACAAGCGCACCATCAAACCGAGTCCTTTGGATCGGGACTACGTTAAGAGTTGGAGGACCAGCAGCGACCCAGTCCTCCGGACGGTCTCCCCAAGGCCCTCCAGCTCACAGGAAATACCCACTGCCTTACCAGAAGGACCCTCCCAGGCTCCAGGGTGAAACGTGCCCTTCTGGAATCATTTCACAACCTGAACCCGCTGAACAGCTGTGCTCAGCACTCTTTGGAGGGAAGCACACAGCCCCGCCCCAGGACAGGCTCGTACACTCACCATGTACACGATGACAGCCAGCTCATACGTGATAGACTGGGCTCCCAGCTCCACCATGCCGAGGACACCTGTGGGAGAGGGACAGGTGACCGCGTGCTTTCCATGGGCCCTTGCCGTCCCCCAGCTGCCACCGGCCGGCTCCACGCTGACCGCTTAGGAAGCTCCCGATCTCGTAGGCCCACCACTCGATGCACAGCATCAGCATGCTGGGGACGGCCAGGCGGAAGAAGGGGCCCCAGTCCTGCAGGCACTCCCAGGACCAGCCTGTGGGCAGGACACAGATGCAGTCAGTTGCGACACAAACGGCCACTGGGCAGGGACTCGAGCTGAGACAGGAGTCCTGTCCAGGCAGGAGAAAGGCGGCCTTTACCTCCCCAGGTGTCCTGGTGCAGCCTCTTGGTGAGGATGTACAGGAAGAGGAGGAGAGCCAGGGTGAACTGGGAGACTGTGTTTGCCAGTGCCGAGCCCCTGGGCAGAAGAGAGCACACTGAGGGGTGCCCCCTCCCCGCCCTGCTGGTGACGCAGCAGCCTCGGCTCACCTCCTCCCAGAGCAGTATCCCCCGCAGGGTCCAGAGTGGCCCAAGGAGGAGGGTCAGCGTGGACACCCCACCCCGCCCTGGAAATCCACGGGAGGCTGCCCCGCTCCCCGTCCCAGGACTCCCTGGGACTCACATAACCCCAAGATGCATCTGATAGAGAAACAGGTAGTTGGCAAGAGCGTTGACCAGGTTTGCAGCCACACCAGTCACCATCTGGGGCAGGATGATTCCCTGAAACAAGAGGCCGCGCTAGAGACCCATGGGGACCGCCGACTGCCACCCAAACAGGTGCCCTAGTGGCCAGCAGGGCGGCCATCACAGGTGTCCCCACACTGCTGCTCCTGTCCACTGGGCACTCCCTCCTCTGGGTCGGCGGGAAGGGCATCTTTCTGATCACAGACACATGGAAGGAGAGAAGGAAGCGGCAGAGAGGGAGGACGAGAGATGGCTCATGCACAGGAGCAGCGTGAACACGTCACCGTCCCTGGACACCTGGACTGACTCTGAAGGTCGGGAACTGACCTAAGGGGAGGCTATAATCCTGAGGTCGGGGATGGACCCGAGCAGGTCCAGGCCTCCCACATCTCTGACCAACTGAAGGCACGAGAGTGAAGCGACATGGGACCAGGGCTGACATCTCTACTCGCAGCATCAGGACAGAAAATGGACACAGAGAAAGTTGGCGGTGACGAAGGCAGGAAGCACTGCTTCCCCCAACCCAAAGGAGCCGCCCACGGCAAGGGGTCACCTCACTGTACAATGTTACCTTTCAGATGAGCAGAGAGAGAAGATGTGGTGTATATATATAATAGACGATGACTCGGTCATGGAAAAGAATGACATTTTGCTGTTTGCAGCAACATGGGTGGACATGGAAGGCATTATGTTCAGTGAATTAAGTCAGAGAAAGACAGATACTGTATGCTATCACTTATGTATGGAATTCAAAAAATAAAACAAACTAGTGAATGTAACAAAATAGAAACAGAGGGAAGGGGGAGGGGCAATATAGGAGGAGGGAATTAGGAGGTAGAAACCACTATTAATATGTGTGAGTTAAATAACCTACAAGAACATACTGCACAACACAGGGAATGTAGCCAATATTTTATAATAACGATACATGATAATTAAAAATTGTGAATCACTATATTGTATGTCTATAACTTATAGAATATTATACAACTATACCCCAATTTTTAAAAAGCGCTACCTTCTTGTAAAGCATCATGCCCAAAATCACAGGCTGTTTGAAGTTCTGCTCTTTGAAACCACAGTATAAATCAAACATCTCGGGACTTCCCTGGTGGTCCAGTGGTTAAGTATCCGCCTGCCAATGCAGGGTACACAGGTTCAACCCCTGGTCTCAGAAGATCCCACATGCCACAGGTTAACAGCCCAGGCACCACAGTTGCTGAGCCTGGGCACTAGGGCCCCCTCCTTGCAACTAGAGGAAGCCCTCAAGCAGCAATGAAGACCCAGTGCAGCCATCATTCATTAATTAATTTTAAAAAGCAGTCTGGATTTCCCATGGGAGGCACAGCATCTCTGGACACAGCAATCGGGGAGGGAGGGCTCGGTCACTCTGCAGGGCAGGCGGGTGCTGGCCACTTGCTTGTGGCTCCTCTGCTCCACCCTCCCTCCACACTGTCCTTCAGATCTTTTCCTCTGCTCTGTGTGCTGAGACCCACGCTCCGCTGGCTGCTCTGCGTCCTGTGGGCTCGTGGCTTCAGGCTCAGAGGCCAGACCAGGACCTTGCAAGCACTCTGTTCACGGCGGCCCTGGTCTGTTTCAGCAGGAAAGGCAGGTGACCTGATGTGCATTTCAGGTAGATGCTGTGGGACCACCTGGCAGAGGGCGCCTGGGTGGGATCCCACCGAGGGAAGAGAGAGGAGAAATAGCAGAGGCACTGAGGAGGGCCTGAGGCTAAGGCCCCCAGGCCCCGGCCCATTGCACAGCCCCCTCTGCGTCCCCACGAGCCTGCCCCTCACCCTTCCACATCCTCCATCCTTTAGTGACCCTGGTAACCTGTCCTTCACGTGTCCCATAGGCGGCGTCTCCATCTTTTCCTTCTCTCCTGCATCTAGTCAGCCTGGGCAACCCCCTTCCATGTCCGGGCTCCCACTGCACCCCCCAGTCTGGATTGCACCCCCTCTCCTTCCCACCTCGGGAAACCCATGTGTCCTCCACCATTTGAGTCACTTTCCTGACCCCTCGGCTCAGACTCCTTCTTCTAGGTCGTCTCTCCTGCCTCAGGGCCTTCAGGAAGGGATTCTCACACCCACTCCTCACTCAACCACTCAGGAGCCCCACATTTGTTGGGGGGCTGACAGGGCAAAGGCCCTCAAACGGTGTAACAAACTATGAGGAGACAGCCCAGAGTCTAGGGCACACGCTGGTTTCTGCCTCTTTACAGGCATTTCAAGTATACAGTTCTGATACTAATAAAAATGTGAAACGTTTTTGTTCCATTACCAGGATAACAGCTTAACTTTAAGCATGTTAAATAGGTAGAAAGCTTCCTTCTCCACCATCCTGCCCCCATCATACAAGCCCAGGAGAGCCTGCCCTCATGGGCTGGTACCCTACCACCATCTGGTACCCTATTTATCTGGTCCTTCTGGAAGGAGTCGACAGTCCCACACATGAATCCACACCTACAGCGTGGGGCTCTGGCCACTGCTGTTATTCACCCACCAAGAGTCCTGATGACATGAGGCACCTTCCAAGGTGGGGAAGGGGGTGCTTTCACATCCCCAGATGGCTGGGGCTGAAAGGTCGCCCCCTACCCTCCCAGAGCCAGGAGACAGTGCAGGGCCAAGAATCCTCCCTGCCGGCCCGCCAATAACAATATTTCCAAATGGGAACTGGATCCGACTTTTCCAGTGCCAATAACAACCTGTCCGTTCCTTGACTCCTCAGCCCTGCATGCATCCCTTGGGGAAACGCCCCACAGGGGCTCCAGATATGCGAGCCTCTCCATCCAGTCTCCCTGACACCTGAAAGGAGAGATGCCCTCACCCCCATAGGACAAGAGAGTTGAGTTACCTGGTTAAGCAGGTACTTCACTTGTAACGTGTAGAGGAAGGTCGCCTGCAAGACAACAGGGGACACAGGTCAGCACCCTGGCCGGCCTCACAGTGGAGAGCTGGGACCTCAGCCTGCCTGCCTGCCCTCCACTCCCACAGGAGGCCCAGGTGGGGGCCCTCTCGGGAGGCTCGGGGGCAGGGCGGGAACCCCAAGCCCAGACACCTCTCTTATGGGTGAACACGATCTAAGCACCCCTGGGGGGTGGCTGGGAGAGCAGTTTCCTTGGGTGCCTGGTTGGGACTCTCCTGGGGGCGCTGGGCTGTGCAGGAGGCCCCTGCAAACTCTGGGTGGGTGCCCCCTTCTATAGATTAGGCTGCAGTCCTATTTGGTGGAATAAATTCAAGAATATTCAGTTCAAGGACTTCCCTGGTAGTCCAGTGGTTAAGACTTCACCTTCCAGTGTACGGGGTGCCAGCTTGGTCCCTGGTCAGAGTGCTACAATCCCACGTCTCAAGGCCAAAAAAAAAAAACCCCAAAACATAAAACAGAAGCAATACTGTAACAAATTCAATAAAGATGTTAAATAAATGGTCCACATCCAAAAAAAATTTAAAAAAGAATATTCAATTTAAAAGGAAAAATAAAGACCACGATGCCGATTATGAGGGCAAATGACTGCTTCGGAGGTCTGAATTAAATCCCCTCCCAGTTCATATGCTTAAGCCCTCAAGCCCAATGTGACCATATTCAATAAAGTCTTTAAAAGTGAAAATGTTAGTCATTTCTGACTCTTTGCGACCCCATGGACTGTATGTAGCTTGCCAGGCTCCTCTGTCCATGGAATTCTCCAGGCAAGAGTACTGGAGTGGGTTGCCATTTCCTTCTCCAGGGGATCTTCCCAACCCAGGGATCGAACCTGGGTTTGATCCTCCAGTCTGCACTGGAGGCAGATTCTTTACCATCTGAGCCACCAGGGAAGCCCAAAGTCAATTAAGTTTAAATGAGGCTACTGGGGGGGGCCCTGATCCACCAGGACTGGTGTCCTTCTGGGCAGACAAGCAGCACTGGGGGTGGGTCTCCATGCCAAGGAGAGAGGCCTCGGAGGAAACCAGCCCCGACACCTTGACCTTGGACCTGCCAGCCCCCGAGACTGTGAGAGATGGGTTTCTGTCATCTAAGCCTGTGATATTTTGTTACAGCAGTTCAGCAGACTAATCCGGCCGCATGTTTAACTGAATGAAATAGCTGTGCTTGTTCACCAACCAGGCAGGGCCCCCCTGAACACTAACACACATGTGGGTTCCATGCCTCAGGCTCAGCAAGCAAGAGCCTCAAAGTTCCAGGCAAGGCCCCTAGGGGTCCGTGGTGGCAAGCATTCACCGTCTACAGAAGTCTGAGCTCCTCCCCGTGGGTGGCAGAGGCCTCTTCTGCTACAGAAGCGGGGACCCTAGCCTCTGCAGCCCTCTTGGCCCTGGTGTTTCTTGAGGGACAAGGGTTTGTGTCTTTCCCGAGTGTGATGGAAACCACGCTTCCTTGAAGGAGCCAACTCCTCATGTGGGAATCATTGCAGGGCTGAACCAGATCCCTGAGCTCAAGCCATCTCCACTGCCTTTTTACCCATGAACCTCAAGGAGGGACCCCCTTACCCCGTGGACACTTACAGGAAGAGCTGGAATGAAGATCATGACGTAGGTCTGGGTAAGCCTGTACAAGGAAAAGGAAAAAAGGGACAGAGTCTGTTTCCAGGAGAAGGTAGGCAGGACACAGCAACACTGCCTTCACATGCTTGGCTCTCCCTAAATGTACAGACTGAAGCTGCTGGAGCACCGTCAGAATCTACACAGAGCGTGTCATCCTATAACCCGAGTGACCATTCTTGGTTCTCCCAAGTCTCTCCAGGTCCAGGACAAGGGGTTCAAACTGGGCACCCTGGCCAGGTAATTCTTGCCATGGAGGCAGTCCTGTGCATCCTAAGATGTTCTGGAGCATCTGGTTTCTACCAGCAGCAATACCCCCATACCAGTTCTAATGTCCAGAAACGTCTCCTAACATTCCAAATGTCCCCTGGATTCAGAGCCACTGGTTGAGCAGAAAGTCATAAAAGGTCTTTATCAACTGAACCAGCGGCTCTCAAAACTGGCGTCACATTTTAGAATCATCTAAGGGAGCTCTGAAAGACATGGACACCCAGACTGCACTCCAGGCCAATTAGATCAGGATGCTAGGGACTTCCCTGGTGATCCAGTGGCTAAGACTCTGTGCTCCCAATGCAGGGGGCCCGGGTTCGATCCCTGGTCAGGGAACTAGATCCTGCAACTAAAGATCTCACAGGTGGCAACCAAGATCAAAGATCTCGTATGCAGCCAAATAAATAAACATTTTAACAAACAAATGAAAAGAAAAAAAATGCTGGGGGAGGGCACCAGATGGCAGGGGGCTTTTTTTTTTTTCTGCCACACCATGCAGCTTGCAGGATCTTAGTTCCCCAACCAGGAATAAAACCTGGGCCCTTGGCAGTGAAAGCAGAGTCCTAACTGCTGCACCACCAGGGAATTCCCCAGCGATGGGCTTTAAAAGCATTCAAGTGATCTTAATATTGACCAGGGCAAAGAATCACAAAACCGGGGACCAACAACATGAACCACTATTTCATGTGGAGGGTGTTTGCAGATCATATTTCACCCAAAACTATTTACCTGAAAGTTACCCAAATGAGGACAGGGTATGTTATCCCATGGGCCAGGTATGGAGAATCAGCTGAGGAATGCTTAACCCTCTCCTGGTGCATAGCCTGGTCCCTGGCCTTGGGAACCCCCAGAGCCTGAACCTGGCTGGCACCATCTTTCTGCCGGGATGGACTCATCCTGCCGGGGGGTGGCCCATCTTACCTGGACACAGCTGGGTCCTGCCTGCAGAGCAGCAGAATGAGCTGGGTGTTAAGGAAGAGCGCCCAGCAGGGAAGACAGCAGAGCAGCAGCACCAGCACGCCCCGCTGCAGGATGACACCCACGTGCTTCTTGTTTTGGCTCCCAAACGTCTGCGTGCACAGTCAAAACCAACACATTAACACAGAAACGGCACGCCTCATAGAGAGACAGATGGCCCCAGAGACTGCTACGTTTTGGGTATCAGTGGTTCTCAAACTCGGCTGCTCATCAGAATCACCTAAGGAACATTTCTCGTATCTCTGATATTTCATTGTTAGGGTATAGAAACACAACAGGTTTCTGTGTCCTAGAACTTTACCAAATTCATTTATGAGATCCAGGTGTCCTCTGGTGGCATCTTTAGGATTTTCTATAGCATCATGTCATCTGTAAACAGTGACAGTTTTACTTCTTCCTTTCCAATTGGGATTTCTTGTATTTCTTTTTCTTCTCTGATTGTTATGGCTGGGACTTCCAATACTATGTTGAATAAAAGTGGAGCAAGAGGGCATCCTTGTCTGATTCCTGATCTTAGAGGAAAAGTTTTCAGCTTTTCACCATTGAGTGTGTTAGCTGTGACCTTATCATTGTTGTTTGGTCGTGTCTGACTCTTTGCAAACCCATGGACTGCAGCACACCAGGCTTCCCTGTCCTTTACCATCTCCTGGAGTTTGTACAAACTCATGCCATTGAGTCAATGATGTTACCTAACCATCTCATCCTCTGCTGCCCCCTTCTCTTGACTTCAATCTTTCCCAGCACCAGGGTCTTTTTCTGTATGGTCTTTATTATGTTGAGGTATGTTCCTTCTGTGCCTATTTTCTGAAGAGTTTTTAATCATAAATGGATGTTGAATTTGGGGAACATTTTTAAATCATTGATGACAGGGGCTTGATAAAGATAAGTCTGGATTTAACTGGTCCAGAGTAGGTCCCAGACACCAATAATTTGTAAAATCTCCCCATGTCCATGTAATCCTAATGTGCAGTCAGGGTGGCCTCACCTGGAAACCTATTAGAAATATGATGTTCTGGGCCTCCCCCTCCCCAGACCTACTGATGCAGAAACTTGGGGATGGGGGAGGCGCTGGAGCAAGCTCCCATCGCTTACAAAACCCATCATGCACATCCCTCCCCAGCCAGCTCAGTGACATCTTGGGCAGCTTGAAATTAGCCACTGGGACCGGCATATACAGCCAGTCTGGACATTCCCCACCCCACCCCCGAGACCTGGTTCTTCAGGCTTCTGGCTGATGGAGGGCCCCCAAGTAACTCTGACACACATGCACGTTTGAGGACCCCTGGACATACCAAGCTCCACAATGCTGGAAGTGATAAAAAGGATTTTTACAAAACAAGACGTCAAGACGTAGCAGCCCCGTAGGGCAGTCATGCAGAAAAACACCACTTCCCAGACCAGAGAGACCTGTGGGCACACTTTGGAGGCAGCAGGAGAGCTGAGATATGTGGTAAGGGTTTGTGGCACCGGGGGACTCCCCCCTCCAACTGGGGGGGAAGTGACCTGACCTGGGGCTGCCACTCACCTGGGAGATGAGTGTGTCACAAGCAGAAGACAAGCCGAACCCCACCGAGACACCAGTAACGTTGACCACCTGGGAACAAACCAGGGAGGAGGCTGGGGGCAGGTTACCCGTCTGCCCATCAGAACCCCGGAGCCCTCAGCACTCTGCCTGGAGCCTGTGCACAGACCTCCCTGTGCCCTGAATTAAAGGACAGACACAGTGCTGGGAGGAAACGACATTCAAGGCCATGGTAACCACACTGCATTATTCTTTCTTACGCATTTGCTCCCCAGGTCTTGGGCACGTTTTCCCCAGGTTCCAAGGGCCATGAACCCTTCTTAAGGGGCCTGCAGCATGGCACAGAGCAGTGCTGGGTGAGCCCACTTGCTAGTGGCCAAGGATGACCCACACAACGCCCTGAAGGACTCTGTGAGAGCAGGAGCAAGTCTCAGAGCCAAGACTTGTGCCAGAGGCTTTCCAGCGTCCACAGTACCCTCAAACCAGGGAAGTCTGAGGCCCTGCCTGCCTCCACCTGCTACCCCCTGAATCTGCAGGAGGCACCAAGGACAGCAGTCCCCGCCAGGCCCAGCCAGAAGCACTAGCTTTCCTGCACTTCCGTGGCCAAGAAGGATCTGTGGGAAGCTTGCTGAGTCCCCCAAATATCCAAACATCAGAGACCAAAAAGGATAATTAAACCAGGGTTGTCCGTGCTGCTCCCTAAAAGCAAATCAATCCTGGGGATGGTTCAGAGCATCTTGCAGGCTCAGAGGTGGCAAGTTCAAATGCCCGAGGGACCAGGTGAGGGAGGCCGATGCGTGCCTTTCAGAGGACACACCTGCAGCAAGAACTTCAGTGAAACATCTGCTGGCGCAAAGGAACAGGCCGGCAGGGGCCCCAGGCCAGCAACCACGGCTGAGGGCAACGACACCTCTCTGTGATTTTGGGGCTCATGTCTGGGGTACAGAGAGGACTGGTTCCTCCTGATTTTTTTTTATTTTTATTATTTAAATTTTTTAAAGTTTTATTATTATATGGGGGGTGGGCTGAGCTGGGTCTTTGTTGTGGAGCAACAAGGGATCCCCACCAGGGATCCAGCCCATGTCCCCTGCACTGAAAGGCAGACTCTTAACCATTGGACTACCAGGGAAGTCCCTCCTCCCGATTTCAGGTTTGGACCCGGGCACCCAGGGTTTCATATTCTGGCATCTCAGGACAACAGACAAATCAAGGGCTGGGGGAGGGGTGAGGGTTTCTACTGGTGAACAATTCCCTTCTCCCAGATGTGGGGTCAGGGTGAGAGCCAGAGCTCCAGGGATGGCAAACTAGCTGACGTGGCAGACAGAATTCTGGCCCTCCAAAGACGTCCCATCCGGAGGCTGGCACCTGAGGAAACACATACCTGGGGCAGTACCCTGGGGAAGGAGAGGTAGGTTGAGGATGGAAACACAGTCACAGCCCTGCCCACATCTGGCGATTGGTCCAGAGAAACCCCTTTCAGACCAGTGGCCTCCAACAGTGAGAGATTCAGACACATATGTATCTTCCCTGAAACCCCTAAACTCTGGTCATCTGTAAGAGCCGCAGGAGGAAATGAACACATAAACGGCTTCCTAGCTCTGAGCTGGTGAGCCCTGTACGTACAGCAATTGCCAGTGTGACGGCGTCCAGCTCCAGCTTCCCCAGGTGCCCGCAGAACACAGAGCTCACAAAACCAATGAGGAACACCATCAACTGGGCCAGGAACTGGGAAGAGACAGAAAACGAAGCTGCAGGCGAGGGCCAACATGGCAGTGGAAGGAAGGGGTGGGTCTCCCAGGTGACCTCACCCTCCCAGGGTGGGCTTGGACCAGGGGTAAGGAGGTCTGGCTTGCCTGGAGCCTCCGCCAGCTCTCACAGGCAAACGAGCAGCCTCGGGTGGACTTCTTGAAAAATATGCAAGTTCATTTGCTACCACCAGTATCATGTTTCTGAGAACTTCTAACTTTTAAAATTTATTTTTCACTGTAGATTCTCATACCGTAGACTGCATGCCTATTTTCCCTGAAATTTCCAGAGGCTGCCTCCTGGGATGACCCCGTTGTTATCTCAGATTCCTCCTGAGGGCTGAAGAGGACAGCTTTCAACAGCCAGCAGGACGGTCCACGGAGAGGAACTCCTGAGGCGGACCTGAGGCTACCTCAGTGGAAGGCCAGTAGGGTCTGGAACGTTGGGGAGAATCATTACCAGTCTGCCAAGCATCTCAGATTCCACAAAGCCTCTGATATGAGGGCAAATGCAGCTTGGGGAACACAGTCCCATTCTCCCTCACCATTCCAGAACTTCCTGCCTCACCTCTGGACACTGACTTATCTCCTCAGGTTCATTTAAAACCACCTTCTGTGACCTGCCAGACCTGGGAGGTGCAGGACTTCCCAGGAAGCCCATCTCTCCCAGGATCCCCTGTGGTCTGAGAAGGGAGATGGAATCAGTGCCTGAAGATGCATGTCGACCCCACACACCCCTCTCAAAGTACACGCCCAGGGCTCAGGGAGCTTGTGCAGGTGCAGCCAGCACTGCTGCCGTTCCGTCCTTCGAGGGCAAAGGCTCCTCCGGTGAGCTCAGGTGAGGCTCCCGGTGACCCCAGTCCTCACCTCTGTCGACCCACACTGCCATTGGCCAGCGCCACAGCCACCCAAGATCGCCATGTGGGCATCGGACCTGGCCCTGCTGGTGACCGTACAGGTGACCGCCTGCTTTCCCTCCCTGCACCTGGGGACAGACAAGTTCATCTCTGCAGGTAGACCCAGATCGACAGACCATGAGAGGCCTGCTCTTAGCCGTGTGTGCACGAGTGTGCGTGCGTGTGCATGCATGTGCGGGGGCGAGGGTGCATAAAACTCCACATCGAATTCCAAATCTCGACCCAGTTCCTGCTCCCCCCACTGCAGACACCAAAGTTGTGCACCAGAACTAGAGAGAAGACCCACTCAGCATGATAGAGAAAAGCCCACCCAAGCAATGAAGAGCGTAGATCCTAAAGTCAGAACCAGGGGCCCCATAGGCCTGTTCCCAGGAACTGGCCATGACTAAGTAATATCCCCACCTTACAGACATTCTGTGGTTTCATTCACAGAGTTGGTGTCTCTTTGATTTTGAGTTTATATTAACTTTAAAGGTCACAGGGCCCTTATTTGGGTAAATTCAGCATCATTGTCAATCTTTTCAGTTTTTCTAAGCCTTTTTGTGCATAACTTACATCTACTTTTGTTCTATTGACTATGCCAAAGCCTTTGACTGTGTGTATCACCACAAACTGTGGAAAATTCTTCAAGAGATGGGAATACTAGACCACCTGACCTGCCTCCTGAGAAATCTGTATGCAGGTCAAGAAGCAACAGTTAGAACTGGACATGGAACAATGGACTGGCTCCAAATCGGGAAAGGAGTACGTCAAGGCTGTATATTGTCACCCTGCTTATTTAACTCAGAGTACATCATGAGAAATGCTGGACTGGATGAAGCACAAGCTGGAATCAAGATTGCCAGGAGAAATATCAATAACCTCAGATATGCAGATAACACCACCCTTATGGCAGAAAGCAAAGAGGAACTGAAGAGCCTTTTGATGAAAATGAAAGAGGAGAGTGAAAAAGCTGGCTTAAAACTCAACATTCAGAAAACTAAGATCATGGCATCTGGTCCCATCACTTCATGGCAAATAGATGGGGAAACAATGGAAACAGTGAGAAACTTTATTTTGGGGGGCTCCAAAATCACTGCAGATGGTGACTGCAGCCATGAAATGAAAAGATGCTTGCTCCCTGGAAGAAAAGCTATGACCAACCTAGAGAGCATATTAAAAAGCAGAGACATTACTTTGCCAACAAAGGTTCATCTAGTCAAAGCTATGGTTTTTCCAGTAGTCATGAATGGATGTGAGAGTTGGACCATAAAGAAAGCTGAGTGCCAAAGAACTGATGCTTTTGAGCTGTGGTGTTGGAGAAGACTCTTGAGAGTCCCTTGGACAGCAAGGAGATCCAACCAGTCCATCCTAAAGGAAATCAGTCCTGAATAGTCATTGGAAAGACTGATGCTGAAGCTGACACTCCAGTCCTTTGGCCACCTAATGCAAAGAACTGACTCATTTGAAAAGACCCTGATGCTGGGAAAGATTGAAGGCAGGAGGAGAAGAGGGCAATAGAGGATGAGATGGCTGGATGGCATCACCGACTCAACAATGGACATGAGTTTGAGCAAGCTCTGGGAGTTGGTGGGGGACAGGAAGCCTGGCGTGCTGCAGTCCATGGGGTCATGAAGAGTCGGACACGACTGAGCGACTGAACTGATCTGAACTGTCATAAACTATTGCAAACAATAGTCATGGATCTGTTTTCCCCTTTTTCATGGGACTTCAATATTTCCAGAACACAGTGTCCAGTCACTCCGCAGGCCACATGTAAGCTATTTCTGTGGCTTCACAGGAATATGCGCTCGTCTCCTCCATTGTCAGGTTTCTGGGCTGCTTCCAAGGTTTTGCTGATACAAATCGCACTGCACAGAATGTCTTTCTTACTTGGGTGGGGCCAGACATTTTCTTAGGGTGAATGCCCAGTGCACGGGTGGGATCAGTTGACCCTCTCAGAGCAGAGGCTGGGAAATCTAGCTGAGCTAATCCATGAGCGCATGTGTGTGTGTGTGTGTGTGTGCTCAGTCATGTCTGACTCTTTGTGACCCTATAGGCTGTAGCCCACCAGGCTCCTCTGTCCGTGGGACTTCCCAGGCAAGAATACTGGAATGCGTTGCCATTTCCTCCTCTAGGGCACCTTCCTGACCCAGGAACCAAACCCATGTCTCCCTAATCCACTCAGCTGTTGGGTTGAAGGTGGGTCAACCCCGTGGTGCAGTCCTTGGATGGCCAGACTTCCTGCGCCCCAGCTTCAGGGGCAGTGCGGGTCCTGGCTCCAGAGTTCACATTTGCTAACCACACACCTGAGATCACCCGAGGGTGTTGGTCAGAAGACCTATGCCCAGTCCCACTTGAAGCAACAGAGTCCAGATGTCCATGGGGCTAAGAGATCTGTCTTTCAGCATACTACCCCCCACCCCGCTATACTCATCCAATCAAGAGGGGGCTGTCAAGGACCAGACCTACAGAAGCTACATGGGCTTTCTGCTGGGCCCACAGGTTGTTTCCCCAGCACCTCAAGGACTCCTGCCTGGGGTTCAGACAGGGATAACTGGACAAGAGAGATGGCTGGGCTGTCTGTGCATGTCTCTGCCTCCTGTCATGGAGACCCTCATTTTCTGGCCAGGAGGCTTTGGGAGAGTGCCCCCCAGGGCTGGATGCCAGCAGGACAGCGGGTGTGAGCCTGCCCAGTGTGCTGTACCAGCCCAGTCTCCGAGGGTCCATCTTCACCCTGTCCAGGGATGCCAGGAAGGTCAGCATCAGCAGCAAAGGTCGGCCTGGCAGGATACACACTGGATCACTGGATGCACCTACCCGAGGTAAGTGCAGGCAGGGGGGCAAGCTGGACACCCAGCCACCAGTCACAGAGCCAGGTCAGAAGCTCAGTCAGGACCCAGTCACCTGACTCTCAGAAGCTCAATTCTCGTCCACTCCTTTGGAGCACTGAGTACAGGCCAAGCACGGGAGCACGGATCTGAGTAAGGTGAACACCATGACTCCAGCCCCACCCCAGGGAACCCAGGGCATCAGAGGGAAAGATGTTCAACATGGAGCAACACAGCGGATCACACAAGACAGGCACTGCAGACAACACAGGAGCCCAGGAGTCACAGAAGTTTCTGCTGAAACCTGGATGGTGAGCAGGCAAGTGAAGGGGGCCTGTCTGTCTGGGAGAACATTCCAGGCAGAACGGGGTGGGGTGTGAGGGATGGCTGGGGCTGGGAAAAGGTGAGGTCAGGGAACAGTTGGATTTGTGGGATCTTAGTTCCCTGACCAGGGACTGAAACTGGACCCTTGGCAATGAAAGCTCGGAGTCCTAACCACTAAACCACCAAGGAGCTCCCACCTTCGGCCAAGGTTATCTTCTGCCTCCAGCAAATCTGCTCCTGCGACATCTTACATAAGTTGACTGAACATCCCCGGCTCCTCATTCCCCACCTACAAGCTAACAGTCAGAGATCAGCCTGCAGGTTCGTGGGCAGGAAGCCAGTCTCTCAGATGCCCTTCTGCTTGGGAGGCGTTGTCACTAGTCTTCACCCTGCAGCCCTAGACCCTCTCAACTCTCTCCCAGGTGAGCCTGTTTCCATGGAGATGGAAATCAGTGCCCTCTGTCTGGGCCTGGCTACCCCAGATCTTTTCTATCCTCACCAATGCACTGCACAGCCTGTGTCCCTGAGGAGCACGCAATCCCTCTTTGAGATTATTTTTCAGGACTGACAGTTCAGTCTGGTGAAGAGAAGCTAAAGACGAGGAGAAAGCTCAGCTAAAACGCCTGAGGCCAGGTAACTACAACAACTGCCTTCCCGCCCCAACAAACACACAGTTTACCTAAATCTTTAAAGGAAAATGTGGCCCAGCCTCTGTTCAGATGTGCATAGCTCATCTCACGCGCTTGCCTTTGTGTTCTGCATTATTCTGTCTTTACAGCCCTCATTTAAAGCTCACTTCGGACATAGTAAGTCCTAGTCCCTCAGCCTGATTCCTACATTGGATCCTCATGGGTCAGTGCTGATATGAGAGGCCTGGAAGGGACAGGGTGAACGGGAGACAGAAAATCAGAAAGAGGAGCCCCAGACCAGGGTCCTACCTAATGGATGGTGGAGCCTCAGAAAGCGAAGAGGGGTACCCTGAGCAGGCAATGAGGGGCACCTCTCCCCTCCCTTGTGCCCCCAGGAAACAGAAAACCCAGAGCAGAGGGGAACAGAGACAGAAAGGGAACAAGAGGGGCCCATATACAACCCATGACCAATTAAACACTGCCGGAACTCTACGACCCGACTGCGTAAAGCAGTCAGACAGAAACAGTCCCACAAATGGCTGCAAGGAACATTTCCCAACTCTCTGATCATCTCAGATCATTTCAGAGAGTTTTCCTTTCGTTTGTCTCGGTTTTCTGTTTTTTCTACAAGGAACATAGATTATGCTTATAATTAACATCATCACAGGCACACACACACACAGGGGTACGGAGAGAAAGGGCGGGGGGCTGGCATGTCAGCCATGTGCTCACCATCCCTGCAGATCGACAGGTCCATAAAGGGGACCGGGTGACTCGGGACCAGCAGAGACAGGGGCCTGCCCTGGGAGCGGCTGCATCCCAGAGGCTACCTTGTTTAGTTATTCATTTTCGGGGGGCTTCCCAGGTGGTGTTAGTGATAAAGAACTCACCTGTCAATGTAGGAGACATAAGAGATAAGGTTTCGATCCCTGGTCAGGAAGATCCCCTGGGGAAGGAAATGGCAACCCACTCCAGTGTTCTTGCCTGGGAAATCCCGTGGACAGGAGCCTGGCAGGCTGTGGTCCATGGGGTCGCAAGTCGGACACAACTGAAGTGACCTAGCAGAGCAATAGCAGCAAAGCGTGTTAAGTTGCTCAAGTCGTGTCTGACTCTGTGACCTCATGGACCCAGGCTCCTCTGTCCACAGGATTTCCCAGGAAAGAATACTGGAGTGGGTTGCCATTTCCACCTCCAGAGAATCTTCCCAACCCAGGGATCAAACCTGCATCTCCTGCATTGGCAGGCAGATTCTTTACTGCTGAGCCACCTGGGAAGCCTTACAGAGACCTTTCTCACAGTGACCTGTGAGATAATGTTGGGCCAAGCATGGTATTATTATCCTCATTTTATGGATGGATAAGCAGAAGCCAGAAGAGGTTACCAGCCAACTCAGGTTCACGTAGCCATTTCCTTACCTCCCTTCTGAGATCAAAGCCGAGAACTGGACCTACAAGTAAGATTCCTAACCAGGTGTTTTTTCCCTCTGGCTGCCAACAGCTCCCCGCTACACGGATTTTCAAGCCAAGGCTTTCTCCCAGCCTCATCCATGCCACCAGGTACAACACAATGGGCATCCCAGGATCCCACAAACAGTGGGATCACCATCGGGTCACTCCCATCTGCCTCAGCCTCTGCAGGTGCAAAATGTCTCACCACCCCCGGCGCCCCAAAGCTTGTGTGTTAGTCTCTCAGATGTGTCTCTTTGCGACCCTGTGGACTATAGCCCACCAGGCTTCTCTGTCCATGGGATTTTCCAGGCAAGAATATTGGAGTGGGGAGCCATTTCCTTCTCCTCCAGTCCAAAAGCTTATTCTCCCCTTAGAACCATCCCAGCTTCTTCTTGTCTGCTGAAAGGGATCCCCTACCCTGTTGATTTGAAAATCACCCAAACTGGCAGGAGAACAATGATGAGATTCTGTTTTGTGGGTGTTGTGGTTTCAAAATTCTAACTACCTTTAAATATACAACACAGAAAGAGTCCTAAACTGACAATGATAAGGAGGAAAAAAAAAAAAACAACAAACCCTCAGCCCCAAAGAGAACCACATCAAAAACGTTTTGAACCCAAGAATTGGGGGAGGGTGTGTGGGGCAGGATGCCGCTAGTTTCCATGGGCAGAGGCTGGTTTACGCAATTCCGAAGAAATCGTCCTGAAGATGTGGGTCTAAGAGATACCGCTCCCCTCCTGGAGTTACTCCAGAGACGCGCGTTCATGGCCGGAATCGACGGCTAGTTTTCGGTGTTCTCCGCAGTGTTTTAGGGTTCTGGTGGCTTCTGCCTGCTCCTCGGGAGCCCTCATCAGAGACCGGAGCGGAAGACTGGAGGCCGCCGGTCCCGCGCCCTAGGTGGCCAGCCGCGCAGGGCTACCGGCGCGGCTCGGGCGCACGCGGAGGCGCCGGGACCTGCCCGCCTCCGGGTTCCCGGCACCGTGGCCCCGCGCGCGCCCGCCCGCCACCTCCGGCTAGCTCTGCACCCCCAGACCCCAGCCCCGGGGACCAGCCCCCGGTGAAGCCTCCTACTCACCGCGGGGCCCGCCAGGAACAGGAGCGCCCGCAGCTCCCGCCGGAGGTCGGCCAGCCGCAGACAGCGCGGCGCGCGGCGCTCGGGGCTGTGCGTCCGGCCTCCCGGCCCGGGTGTAAGCTCCTCGGCCGCCTCCATGTGCCGGGCGCCGGCCGCGGGGCGCGCGCAGGAGGCCGAGGGGAGGACCGACCCGGCCAGCCGCGCTCCAATACCCGCCCCGGGCCGCCTGCAGCCCACCGCCCACCTTGGGCGCGCCCGCGCCGCCCGGCCCAGGTCGCCCGCTTCGCTGGCAAAGGCCTGCCAACTCTGGGACTCCAAAGTTGAAGGAAGCTCCGTAAAGAAACAGAAAGTGGAAAGCGCGGCGGGGACTGGGTCCTCCGGCCCTCGGGAGCCAGGCTCGCCGGATCCGCGCTTCCCAGGGCTTGGGGCCTGAAAGCCGCGTGGAAGCGCTGGCGGGCTGGCCACTGAGGGCCCGCGCCCTCAGCCAGACACCTCCGGCTCCCGGAGCGCCTGCTCTGCACACAGGCTGGGAGACTGGACTTGACTGTGCAGACGCTCTTCTTCCCGCCCCACCCCGCCCGCTTACGCCCGTTCTTTAACTTAGACTCTGCCAGGATAGCGCACAAGGCCACATTTTCAAGCACAAGGACTCAGGTTCTCTGGTCTTGGATGTTTATCCATCAGCTGGATAAGGGTATTGATTTTTAAAATGCTCCGTGAGAGAGTTGTGAGTTAAGTTTTATTGTGGGCAAAATGAGGACTATAGCCTGGAAGGTGACATTTCAGAGAGCTCTGAGGAACTGCTCCAAAAATGGGGGGTGGAGGGGGAGTCAGTATTATGCACGATTTCAGTGAAGGGGGCAGTGTGCAATCAAGCACACTCTTTGGCAAAGGTTTGCTGCTGGTCAGGAGCAGATGTCCCCCTTCATGATTTTAGTGTTTTCCTAGACATGAGGAGATGCAAGAATTAGGCTCATAAAATCTCCTGAGAATATCTTCTGAAGGTTTGTTCTGCCAGGATTTCCCAGAGCAGACAGCCTCATTCCTGATCTCCACTCTGAAATCCTTTCAGGGTGTGATGAAGGTTGTGGCTGCAGTGGCCAGTGACTGCATCCTGGTAGAGGCAAATGGCCAGTGCCAAGTGTTTGTTGGCAAGGGGACCAAGAGGCTGTGTGTCAGCAAACCTGGACCCAGGAAACACCACCAGGGTCTACAGGGAGAGCGCCAGCAACTTGCTGGTCCCTCAGAGCCTCAGTTTTCCCGTCTGTGAACTCGAAACCATATCTACAACTGCCCTTTGTGGCGAGGATTAAATGAGATGGGATGCTCCAGTGGTGGGCCCTTGCACTGCCAACGACCAGGGTTCAGTCCTGGGTTGGGGAACTAAGATCCCACAAGTCAGGTGGCCAAAAGAAAGAATGTATCTTTAAAAAAAAAAAAAAATGAGATGGTATAGATGGACTACATGCTCTCAGCCTGGTTGGTACATGGTAATTGCCTAACAAAAGTTGGCCACCAAGACAAGAGTGATTTCAGTAGCAGTCAAAGTTTCCTCTGTTGTATGAGGCCCAACTTTAGAAAAAGGAAAACATAAATCCTGG
This sequence comes from Antilocapra americana, assembly GCA_007570785.1. Lineage (NCBI taxonomy): Eukaryota > Metazoa > Chordata > Mammalia > Artiodactyla > Antilocapridae > Antilocapra > Antilocapra americana. The sequence goes on along the minus strand of ML664177.1, from coordinate 21,001,152 downwards.
GAGGGTCACCTAGCTGGACGTCTGGCTTCAGGGATTTACAACATGGTCATGAGTGTTCTGCCTCCCCATCTGTCTTCCCTGCCCTCTTCTCTCCACCATTTTAAAAATTAATTAATTTTTATTTTATTTTATTGGGTGTGTGGGGTCTTGCTTTCATTGAGGCATGTGGGATCTTAGTTCCACGAGTCTTTCATCAAGGCGTGCAGGCTTCTCTCTAGTTGCAGCACTTGGCTTAGTTGTCCCGCAGTGGCATGCGGTATCTTAGTTCTCCCACCAGGGATCGAACCCGAGTCCCTTGCACTGGAAGGCAGATTCTTAACCTGGACCACTATGGAAGTCCCCTCCCCACTATTTGCTCTTCACTCCTCGGCCTCATCTTTCTCTGTAGGCAGCCTCTCTTTGCTTGTTCAGGAGGGTGGCCTCCTCCAGTCCTCATTCCCATCTTTCCTACCTTGTGATCCAGATAAGACCCTCCCCACTTCTCTTCAGGACCAAACAAACCAAAAACAGAGAAAATTGGTTGGCCCTGTCTAGGCTTCCTGCCCACCTTTGGAACAATCACCCTGGACAGGGAAATAGGGTCTTGTTTGGATGGACCCAAAACCTTCGGCTCAACTCTGTACCAGAAAAGTTGGGTGCTATCTGTCACTGGCAAGAGTCCCATCAGAGTTACATGGAGGGTCCCACCAGACAAAAATGCTAGGATGTATGCTAGATCTCCAAGCCCAGCTCTTTAATAGTCTTCTGGTATCCTGGCCAACGTTAGAAGTCATGAAACAGAAATGTGATGTGTAACTATTGAGAAGAAAGCAAAGCATCATTCATGGTTATAATTCCAGACGGTCCAAAGAAATTACATGGAGATCAAGCTAATAGGATTAATTAAAGGAATTTTAAAAGTTGCCACACTTAAGTCCTTCAACAGATATGATCAGTCCTTTATGTTGGTAATAACATATATGAGAATACTGGAAGGAGAAAAGCCTCTTTCACGATTGTTGATGTTTAGTTGCTTTGTTGTGTCCGACTCTTTGAGACCCCATGAACTGCAGCACGTCAGGTTTCCCTGTCCTTCACCATCTCCTAGAGTTTGCTCAAACTCGTGTCCATTGAGTCGGTGATGCCATCAAACCATCTCATCCTCTGTCATCCCCTTTCCCTCCTGCCTTCAGTCTTTCCCAGCATCAGGGTCTTTTCCAATGACTCTGTTCTTCACATCAGGTGGCCAAAGTACTGGAGCTTCAGCTTCAGCACCAGTCTTTCCAATGAATATTCAGAGTTGATTTACTTTAGGATGGACTGGTTTGATCTCCTTGCTGTCCAAGGGACTCTCAAGAGCCTTCAAATAAACCCTCCTGTGACATGGAGCATTCCAAACTCTTTAAAGGACTGTGGGGACTTCCCTGGTGGTCCAGTGATTAAGAGTCCTCCTGCCAACGCAGGAGACACAGGTTCAATCCCTGGTCTGGGACGTTTCCACATGCAGCGGAGCACCAAGCCCACTTACAACCGCCCACTCACTACCAAGCCTGCACTCTCGAGCCCAGGAGCTGCAACTAGAGAGTAGTCTGCACACAGCAACAAAGAGCAAGGGCAGCCAAAAATTAATTACTTAATTTTTAAAAATAAAGCACAACGGGACAGTGTACAGGGACTTCCTTCCAAAGAGCACACCATGGAAGAGTGTGTGTGTAGAGGGGGAGACAGTGATTTTATAGCAGAGAAACCTGGCAAAAACTGCCTCAGCCTAATGACCAAGGTTAACATCAACAGTGATAAATCAGGCCCGCAGTATGTACTTAAGTATGTACCTAGGGATGCTGTAACTGGTGGTTTAAACCAACAGCAGTGTATTCTCTCATAGTGCTGAAGGCCAGAAGTCTAAAATGCAGGAGCTGACAGGGCTGGTTCCTTCTCTGGGGCTCAGGGAGCATCTGCTCCAGGGCTCTCTCCTGGCATCTGGGAGTTGTTGGCATCTCTTGGCCTCTGGCAGCATAATTCCAATCTCTGCCTCTCTGTCTCTGTTTTCTCTCCTTAAAGGACACCAGTCACTGGATCAGAGCCCACTCTAACCTACATGACCTCATCTTAACCTTATCACATCTGCAAAGACCCTGTTTCCAAATCAGGTCACATCTTAAGGTTCCAGGGGAACAGGAATTTGGGGGGAGGATGGTATCTTGATAGGATGTAATGAAAATGGCACTTTGGCTCTATGGTCTTCCTCCCCAAAACCCATAACCCTGCAGTCTAATCATCTGAAAAATATCAGGCAAATCCCAATGGAGAAATAGTCTATGAAAATACCTGATAAGCACTCTTCAAATGTGTCAACATCAACCCAAACAAGGACATTCTGAGAAACTGTCACAGCCAAGAGGAGCCTAAGATAAATGAGTACAGAATGTGCCATGGTGCTTGAGTGGGACCCTGGGACAGAAAAGGGATATTAGGCAAGAACTAAGGAATCTGAGTAAAGTATGGACTTCGCTTAGTAATAATATATCCATTGCAATTCAGCTCCCGGAAGTTATTGTTTACACAGACCCATAGCAACCCCCCCACTGCTAGAGCCAATAGCTAGAAAAGCCCCTCCAAAGATTCAGCTCCAATAGCAGGTAAAACCACCGTGTAGTTGTGGGGGATTTGGGGAACAACTTTGAAGTTGTCCACTTGCAAAGGCACCCTTGTAGCTTTCACCTGTCTTCTGGGGGTTACATTTCATAGGGAGTAACATGCCTATGAAACTGTTTACCTGTCTCTGTCTTGGTGTCTTCCATTTTTCATCCACTGGGATTAAAAGACTCAAAGTGAAAGGCTTTCTGGCCAGAGCACAGCCATCTCCGTGCTGTGTGTGCATGCGTGCTAAGTCGCTTCAGGTGTGCTGTGGGAGAGCTTCAGAAACAGTGCCTGATGGCTTCCCTGCTGGTCCAAAGGTTAAGGATTTTCTGCCAGCCAATGCATGGGACACGGGTTCAGTCCCTGGTCCGGGAATGTCCCACGTGCTTGAGAAGCAACTAAACCCCTGTGCCACAGAGCCCTCGAGCCACAACCACTGAAACCCACAACAAGAGAAGCCACTGCGATGAGAGGCCCATGCAGTAAAACTAGAGAGTAGCCCCTGCTCACTGAACCTAGACAGAGAAAGCCCGCATGGAGCAACAAAGATCCAGTGCAGTTAAAAAATAAATACATATTTAAAAATATTAATAACAAGAATATGAACATGAGATACGCCATGCCAAGTCGCTTCAGTTGTATCCGACTCTTTGTGACCCCATGGACTGTAGCCTGCCAGGCTCCTCTGTCCATGGGATTCTCAAGGCAAGAATACTGGATTGGGTTGCCATCTCCTTCTCCAGGGGATCTTCCCAATGCAGGAGTTGAACCCAAGTCTCCCTCATTGCAGGCAGATTCTTTACCATCTTAACCACCAGAGAAGCTCCAGGAGAGGAGGTAATTAACATGTCATGGGGTCACAAGGGTGGAACCTGATGAGAGTGGTGGCTCTAACAGGGGAAGTGAGATCTCTGGGCCCACACGTGACCGAGAAAGACCCTGCAAGGACCCAGCAAGATAGCAGCTGTCCACACACCAGGAAGAGAGTCCTCACCGGGAACTGGGTCAGCTGGCATCTTCTCTGCAAATTCCAGCCTCCAGAACTGTGACAAAGTTAATTTCTGTTGTTTAAGACACTCTGTCTTTGACATATTTTGTAATGGCAGCCCAAGCTGACTAATACAACAGCCATAAAAATGTCATATCACTGCCTGTGATTTTATGTAACAACATTCTCTTTCCATCACATCACCAACCCCCACCTTATTCCAGGACTCTGTCAAGTGCTTTCCTCTGGGAGTTCATAATCCTCAAACCCTGGAGGGATTACTAATCTCTTTCTTCAGTGGGATAGTTTACCAAATCTGTCTGCCGAGTAACTTCCCCGGGGCTAAGTGGCTAATGAGTGACAGAGAGGAGTCTGCAAATTACCTCTGCCTGGTTCCAGAGAAGGTGGAATAAAAGCTCATAATTTTACATCAGGTGGTGAAGAGATAGGACTATCCAATTCTGCTCATTTGCTCACCTGTCACCCAGAAAATGGGTTGTGAGTATCTGTTGTTTCTAGGAACAAAACACTGAACTTGCAGAAATTCATAGGAATCAGATGGGAGAAATGGCTCAGAAATGAAGACCCCTCCCCCTCTGCTGTAGCTCCTCTGTGAAGTTCCCAGATCACAGCATCTCATTTCACCAGGGAGCATCCTAGCCCCTCAAGTCTATAAAATGTATGTATTTGTATTCATGTGGGTTGTTTCATTCTTCCCTCTGAGGAGTCTCAAATTTATGTAGGAGAGCATCTGCAGATCACCTGGAGATGTTTTTAAAAAGAATCTCGCATGTACAGATGTGAGAGTTGGACCATAAAGAAGGCTGAGCGCTGAAGAATCAATGCTTTCAAACTCTGGTGCTGAAGAAGGCTCCTGAGAGTCCTTTGGACAGCAAGGAGATCAAACCAGTCAATACTAAAGGAAATCAGCCCTGAATATTCATTGGAAGGACGGATGCTGAAGCTGAAGCTCTACTACTTTGGCCACCTGATGGGAAGAGCTGACTCACTGGAAAAGACCCTGATGCTGGGAAAGATCGAGGGCAGGAGGAGAAGTGGGTGACAGAATGAGATGATTGGATGGCATCAGCAAATCAATGGACATGAGTCTGAGCAACAAACTCCATGAGATAGTGAAGGACAGGGAAGCCGGACATGTTGCAGTCTCTAGGGTCACAGAGAGTCAAATACAACTGAATGATGAACAAGGAGTCAGTGGTGCTGGGGTGGGGTCTGGGTATGCATTTCTCCTCCCAGGCAATCTCTGCTGCAGGTTTGAGGACCATACTCAGAGTAACAAGGCTGAAGAGAATTTTAAGAGTGTTAAAGCTGGATGGGCCTTAAAGAGTATCCATTGTGTCCTATTTATTTATTTGGTTGTGCCGGGTGTTAGTTGTGGCATGTAGGATCTAGTTCCCTGACAAGGAATGGAACCTAGGCCCCCTGCATTGGGAACCCCCAGGGAAGTCCCTGATACTGAAACAGGAGGGAAGGAGCAGGGCACAACCTAAATGGCTCAGAGGCCTATACCTTGATCCTCAGTATGTGCTCACTGTAACACATCAGCAAACTAAATGACACACCCAGAGGCACCAGGAGAGTTCTAAAGTCAACCATCAAAGATCTAAAAGTCTATGTATGAAGCAGGGGACCCAAAGCCAATGCTCTGGGATAACCTAGAGGGATAGAGTAGAAAGGAAGGTGGGAAGGGGGTTCAGGATGTGGGGGGACACGTGTATACCTATGGCCAGTTCATGTTGATGCATGGCAAAAACAATCACAATATTGTCAAGTATCCTCCAATTGAAATAAATAAATAAATTTAATTATTAAAAAAAAGAATAGTGAAGAACTTGGGGAAAAAAAAACAAAAAGTGAGCGGTAGCCCGACCCCTGGAAATCTCTGACCCCTTCCCCAGAACAACTGGAATAATCTTCCACTGTAGTTTAGCCTATGAAACCGCTTAGCCCTTGAAAGCTCACCACATGACATCTCAAGGCCATACTCCCCCTGACACAGCCCACACTCTTGTCTGTGGAGTGTGTGGAGAAATCCACTTCTTATCTATCATTTTGTCTCTCACTGAATGCTTTCTGCGATGAGACATCAAGAACCTGAGCTTCATTAGGTCCTGAAACCAGGTCTGTGATCTTAGTTGGAAGACTGTGGATTTTGGCCGAGTTCAAGTCCCTATCTGAGGTAAGTGGTTTCAACATTAAACTGTACTTGATTTTCTCCTGTTACTCTGTCTCTCTTAGACCAGCCAGATGAACCTTGAAAGGGCAGAGGAAAACATTTTTCTCCCTGACAAGAGTCTTTTGTTAAGAAAAAGTCACTTCTCATCCAGCCAGCTCCTCCCTAGAGGTGCCATCCCAGCGTGTAAACACATCTGAAGTGCCAAACAAAGAGAAAATTCGTTAACACAACTTTGTTAATCAGCTATACTCTGGTATAAAATTTAAGATTTGTTTAAAGAGGCAATTTGATCATTTCACATTTTATTATCAAAACTCATACTTGTACAGTTTGTATCAGTGCTATGCTAACATAGTGTTAATTCAATTCCAAAGGAAAACGAACACTTCAGATCTCTAAGCTCTCAGGAAATAAGATACTTTATTTTTTTAAGTTTTTCAGCCTTGCTGTATGGCCCAAGGGATCTTAATTCCCTAACCATGGATTGAACCCATAGTCCCAGAATTGAAAATGCAGAACCTTAACCAATGGACCACCAGGGAAGTTTAACACATTTTGATTTTATGAAATTATGTTTTATAACTTATATTTGCATCTTTGTAGAGAGAGGTATACTTTTAAAAGTATATCGTGTTATTATAAATTTATGGCAGGAGGGGACTGAAAATACAAAGAGAAAAAGGAAACATGCAAACTGTCTAATGAAGAGCTTGTTCTTGTATTTTTATTTTTTTTTTAATTTTTTTTTTTGTTCTTGTATTTTTAAATTCATCCTAGTATCAAATCCTGGCGGTATTAATATTTCTTGGGTTATAGTTAAACTAATGATGTAGCTCTTTTATTTTATCACGTTACTATTTACAATATGCCGGCCCCTGCAAGGATTACATAACGGTGAAAGTGTTAGATGACCCTCGAAAATAAGCGAGGGTCACCTTGCTTTCCAGAAATTCTCCCAGAGGCTCTCAAACAGGAAAGCTCCGCGTTCGCTTCGCTGGAAGGAAGAAAAAGAGGCCCGCTTCGGCTGGGTTCGCCTTTGGCGCCCTCTGCTGGTCACTGCAGTCGAGCTTCCAATCCTTGCTCGGTTCTCACCTGTGGTCGGAACCCCCACCTGGGGGCCAGTTGGGAGGACCAGGTGGGGGACCTTCGCAGGGTTTTGCAGGGCCCTGTCCCAGCACACAGCGCACAGTGTCTGGGTCAGAGGAGAGGAAGGACACGCTGTGGTTTCGCTGATGCAGTCCTCTTTTACTGAGAAGGGGGTTTGGCCTTGGAAATAGCAATAACCTTAGAAAAGTCATTGTCTGTAGTGTCTGAAGCACCCTGCGTAAATCCACCCCCTCAGTTCTCTCGTTTGTCCTCCGAGCCAGGAACTCTGGTGGCTCCCACTTTACAGACAAGGACATCAGGCGCTGAGTGTGTGTGTTAGTCGCTTAGTCGAGTCCAACTCTTTGTGACCCCATGGCCTGTGGCCTGCCAGGCTCCTCTGTCCATGGAATTCTCCAGGCAAGAATACTGGAGTGGGTAGCCATTTCCTCCTCCAAGGGATCTTCCCAACCCAGGGATTGAACCTGGTTCTCTTATGTCTTCTGCACTGCAGGCAGAGTCTTTACTGCCTGAACCAGACAGTGAGAGGTGACAGTAATTGTCCAGGTCATACAGAGGTAGGGCCAGGCTCCAGATGGATATACTGGATTCCAGATTCTTTACTGTTGATGAAAAGTGAGAAAACACAGGCAAATATCTCACCACCCCAGAGAAGCAGTGTCGATGATCTGGTGTGTTCTTCTCCAGCCTTGTGGAGCAGTGTGTGTTTTGTACAAATGAGATCTCCTTCTGCCATCTGCTCAGGACACTTGGAGGTACATCCAGGTTTCCCTTGGCTGCTTTCATCTCCCTGTCTACCACTGTCAGTTCTGTATGTCCTCTGGAGAACGTGTGTTCCCTGGAGTACAAAGTCGGGGGACCTCACACTGTTTCTTTCAGCTTTCTAGAGTCCTCTCCACAAAAGGCAGCTCTATTGAGCAGGGTCGCAGGGACCCCTCTGACCTGGTCGTGTCCCCCAGGGCTGAGGTCACCCCTCGAGCCAGGCTGCCCCTCCACAAGGTGGGGAGTGGCACTGACACCTGAAGATTGGGGTAACAAGTTTCAAGTTCAAGTGGGCGTGGGGGGCGGAAAGAGGAAGCCAGTCAAAGACCTTGGTTTGTGCTACTGAGACCTTGCCGGGCCTTCCTGGAACAGACCCCTCCCCCTCTGCTGTAGCTCCTCTGTGAAGTTCCCAGATCACAGCATCTTAGGAATACTTCCTGAGTTAGCAGATGTTAAAAACCACCACCAAATTGGAGAAACTCACACTTGATTAAGAGCCCCAGACCTACAGGGCCTAAGGACTGATACTGTCAACCCTTGTGACCCCACCTTGTGACCTCACCATCAACCAGTCAGAGAATTGCAAATGAGCTGACCATAGACCCTGGGAACACCTTCCTCCCCTGGCCTTTCAAAATGCTTTGCTGGGACTTCCCTGGTGGTCCAGTGGCTAAAACTCCATGCTCCCAATGCAGGGGATCTTGGTTCATTTCCTGGTCAGGGAACTAGATCCCCCATGCTGCAACTGCAACTGAAGATCATGTATACTGCAGTGAAGATTCTGCAGGTCCTGCATGCTGCCACTAAGACATGGTACTGCCAAATAAATGAATATTTTTTTAAGATGTTTGCTGAAACCCTACAGGGAGTTCAGCATTTGAGGACGACATAAGCCACCCATTCCCCTTGCTCAATCCTGCAATAAACCTTTCTCTGCTCCAAATGCCTACATTTTAGTTTGTTTGGCCTTGGGCACACAGACTCGCACGACTTATGCTCAGCCTACTTACTGGGGGGCAGGTTCTGACACCCAAAATCATTGCATCTCCTACAGCCAGGGATGCCAGGATGCATCCAGAATCCTCCAGAGAGTGCAGGTCTCCTGAGTCCTGCAGCAGCGGCCTCCAGGGACTCATCCTCCCCGGGAGCCCCAGCCCTGGAGTCCTGGACAGCATAGTGGCCTGAGGCTGGGAGGGGTGGGGTGCCTTGTCTGCCCTGGGCCTGCAGACCTGAGGGGAGGTGTGGGTCTCAGCACTTGGGGACAGAGAGGGCCTGTGGCAGGGTCACTCCACAGGAATCATGGACGTTTGTCCAGGCTGAGGTTTCCAGCGACCCTGCAGGGAGACAGCTGGGGAATAAACACTCTCTGAGAGACTGAATATACACATGGATGATAGCCAAACCAGTATAAAAATAGAGCCCAACTCACAGTGGGCAGCAGCATGCCCAGGAAACCAACCCCTTATCGATGGTGACCAGCCCAGGAAGGCAGCCTGTCATCTCCTATAAAAACCTGGAAGCTAAACAACAACTGCTATAACAGTGGGTCTCAAACACCCCACCTTTGATCAATAACTGGCAGCTTTTCCAACTTTTGTCTCTGTTGCCAACTCAGGATAAGTCAGTAGTTACCACTCTCCCAGAGCTGGTGTGTCTCCCACCCGCAGTCCTACACATTAACATGCAGAGTATGTGTTTACATATTTTGTGTGTTTAAAGTTTTTGTGCAACTTGCTTTATTTTTCCAGATAGAAAAGAAATTTTATTTTACTTAGTAATTCATTTTCTGATGTTGTTTTTCATTTATGAAAAATTTCAAACAAATAAATACAATATTGCTGCATACATTTGATATTCTATTAAATTTAGAAGGTCATGTTAATTCTATTAAAATTAATTAAAATCTATTAATTCTTTTTTGTTTCATGTACATCTCCTTTACTCAAACTGTACAGTAAAAACATAAATACATTTCTAATTCAAAGTGTTAAAAAAGCCATTTTTGAGAATTATCTTCACCATGTTTTCTGGTAATGTATAGATTATTAGCTCCTGTGACCAGGTCATTCTGTGTCTGCCTTTCCATGTTCCTTTCTCTTCTGGTCAGGAGGGTAAGGGAAACTGAACAGCTGTAGGTGAAGTGTGGATCCTGTGGGTTTTATTCTTTTTTCATGAACCCAGAGGAGTCTTGTTACATTGTTATTCGCGAATGTAAGGGCTACTCCCTTTGGATCTAATCTCCCAATTCTTCCAATCAGGTTCACAAGCTGACCTGAACCCAAAGGCATGGGGAAATCTCCCCAGTACTCCCTTGGTCCCTCATCGTCTCCTTCTAAGAGCCCCTTGACATGTTTTTCCTTTCTACGTGTGATGTCTGGTCTTGTACAGATGTGCTCCTGGTGGCCTGCAGGACTACCAGCCTTGTGCTTGCCCAGTTTAAATGAGGAAGAGAGAGCCAGAATCAGCAACAGAGACATGGATGGTTGAACATGGAGGAACTTACGCCTCTGAAGAAAGTCCTGGAGCTACAGCCCACCGTGTGCAGTGGACGGAGAGGTGGACAGGACGGCTGCCTTCTCCCTGGGAAGGGGAGGCTGCAGTTATAGGGGAAGCTGACCTCAGGCGGGCTCATTAGTTACCAGGGAGACCAGCAGAGGGCAGCCCCTCACTGCCTCTGTGATAAGCTGGGTCCTGGGGCCACTAGGCAGGAAGGTCCTGAGCGCAGGGTGTAGGGAAAGCGGGCCCTGGTCCAGCAGCGGAGGGACAGACAGCAAAAAAACAGCCACCCTGAGCTGCCTGAGCCTACAGCGCCTCAGGCCCTGCAGCTCTGCACCCGTCTGCAGGCACAGATCTAATCCTGGGGATTTTTTCGTCATTTGAGATTTGAAACGCTGGCTCTTTATGGCTGGCTCTTCCGCCCACTCCGGGGCAGGGCCAGTCCTGGTCTCCCTCAGGGTTGCGCTCGCCACACGCTGGCGGGTCCCAGCACCTGCGTGGAAGCCGGGCTCCACCTGCCCGGGCATCTCAGGGCATCGGAGCTGCACAGAGCTCGGCCGTCCGTCCCCAGGCGGGGGGATTTGGGGGGTGGAGGGGAGCACGAGCAGCCCCCGCTGTTCAGCCCCCGGTGTGGGTTCCAAGGCCGCCAGGCCTGTGGACTAGACCTCCTAGCCGAGCCCGCCGAGGGGTCAGAGGAGTCCTGCGGAGGACACCTGCGGAGTCCGCGGGGGCACCTCCCGCCGGGAGACCCTCCGTGAGCCCGGTGAGAGGGGCTGGCTTCAGGAAGGGGTGACTCAGAGGCCCGGTGCGCAGCCCCCTGCGGATCCCGGGAGGGACCGTGAGCATCAGCTCTGTCTTCGCGAAGGGAGGAAAAAGAGCGGACGAGCCGTCAGGATAATACACCTGCAGGAGGTCAAATCTCTTGCGATGGGACTCGACTAGACTTCTTCTGCCTCCTCTGGAAAAAAAGCCAGCTTGACCCCGACGTGACTTGAACACGCAACCTTCTGATCTGGAGTCAGACGCGCTACCATTGCGCCACGAGGTCACAGAAAGCGAGGGCTGCCTGGGAGCTAAAGGCCTCGCTGAGGCTGCGCCGCCCCGCGGCAGAACGCAGGTGCTTTGTTCATTCCGCCTGCTCCCCAACTCGGGGGCGGGGGTGTGGCCCATGCGCACGCGCAGCCCGGGGAGGCAGCGCCACCAGCAAGTGCGGGGCGGAGCGGATTTCTGGACCGCGGAGCTCCTTTCAGAGACACCCCCCCGCCCCCACCGCAAGACAAGGAAAGAAAGCGGGTGGACCTCCCCCATAGTCTGAAGAGTCAGAACTTGATAAACGAGCTTGAAAAACGCAACAACTTTATAATTTTTTTTTACTTTGCAAATTAGTTCATTGCATTTGTCAATTTTTGTTTTTTAATTGAAGTACAATTGGTTTTAGAGTTATCCTGGTCGCTTAGCAGTAAAGAACAGGCTTCCCAATGCAGGAGACTGAAATTCGATCCCTGGGTGGGGAAAATCCCCTGGAGGCGGACCGGGCAACCTGCTCCAGTATTCTTGTCTGGGAAATCTCATGGCCAGATGAGCCTGGCGGTATACAAGTCCATGGAGTCACAAAAGAGTTGGACACGACTTAACAGTTAAACAACAATATAGTTGATTTATAATTATTGTTTCTAAACCATAGAAGTAAACATTGTTTTTGAGAAAAATCAGAACAATGCCTGGAAGAAAATTGAAATCTCTGACCATCCACCACCCAGAGGTATTGATCGGGTTGGTTTTTTTTTTTTTTTTTTGCAGATTTTTATCAGCTATCTCTACTTCCCAAATCCTTTATTGAACTTTCAAGTAACGGGTAGTATACACCCAGAAGGGCTTACCTGCTGGCTGAGTGGGTTAAGAATCTGCCTGCAATGCAAGAGACACAGGTTCAATCCCTGGGTCAGGGAAGATCCCCTGGAGAAGGAAATGGTAATCCACTCCAGTATCCTCAATTGAAAAATCTCTTGGACAGAGGAGCCTGACAGGCTACAATCCCCAAGGGTAGCAAAGAGCTCGACACAACTGAGCAACTAACACACATCCGGAAAAGCAACCCTGAATTTTCACAAAGTGACAATACTCATGTATCTGGCTCCCAGACCGAGAAAGACATTAGCATCTCTCTTCCAGTGCATTTTTGAGGTGAGATTATAGTGCACATAATTTTTTTTAATATTCTCATTTGTCACTGAATTGTCCCCATATGTTAGTTAATACATTTCCTAGCATAATTTTCAGGCAGGGCTTCCCAGATGGCACTAGTGGTAAAGAATCCTCTGCCAATGCAGGCGGTGTCAGAAATGCGGGTTCAATCCCTGGGTCAGGAAGATCCGCTGCAGGAGGAAATGGCTACCCACTCCAGTATTCTTGCCAGAAGAATCCGATCGACAGAGGAGCCTGGCGGGCTACAGTCCATAGGGTTGCACAAAGTAGAACATGACTGAAGTGACTTAGCACACGATGCATCATAATTTTAAAGGGCTCATTGATCACTTCATGGGAGTCCTGAGCCCTGCTTTTGAACAGTACTTTTTCCTTTTTATTAAATAAGAAAGGCAAAACTATTTAATAAGTGAGCAAATATGCTCCTAAGTTAAAAAGGTCGAAGTAAGAAAGAGCGCTCTCCTGGCCTGATTAAGAACAAGAGGCATCAGTTAATTCAATAACTAGGACATCGGAATGTCCTGGCGTTCTTTAGAAGAGAGAGGGAAGCCTTTGTGGGAGGAAGGAAAACTGTGTCTGGTGCTCACAGGTGAAGCTCGGGGTGGAGTGGCTGTCTGGTTAAGGGGGGCGGGGGGGTAGGGTGGGGGACCAGTAGGGGTTGGAGGGAGCAGCTGAGACCACCAGAGCTTCTACTTGTCCTAATGGAAAGTGATTGTGGCGGTCTCTGTGTTGGTGGTCACGTGTGACACTGGAAGCATCTTGGGTGGACCCAAGGCCATCAGGACATCAGAGACTGGAGGCTCCGTCCCCAAACCTTCAGGGAAAGGGCCTGCCAGCCCGCAGCACCATTGCTGGTTCCATGTCCAGATGCCAGGGAGCCAGAGCGACAAGTCACCTCCTTACCACTTTTGATGGCCCAGGGGTGAAGTGTACCCTGCTGGGGGTGGTGGAGGAGTAGGGGGCTGAGAGAGGGGAGGGAGTGAAGGAGATATGGACGTACCTTCGGGCTGGTCACTCCCTCACATCCCTCCTCCCCGCAAGTCTCCAGCCATGGCTGCACAGCAAGGTCACTGTGAGGAGGAACCAGTGCCTTTCCACGGATGTCGAGGGCCCAGAATCTCCTGGAAAGAATGCCTCAACCCAAGGAAAGGTCAGAGACACTCTTGAAACCCGGCTCAGAGTTCTGGATACTCAGGCCCGGACCCCTCCTCCTAGGATGTGGACGCAAACCTGAAAAGTGACTATGCTGTGCATGGGCCTCTACAGGCCAGTGCAGTGATGCACTGGGATGGAGGGATGGCAGAGGTTTATACGGATGGCATCTGGGGCCCTTTTAAAAGTGAGCGCCGTCTCTGCCAGGACAGACCAGAGCGAAGGAGTGAGGCAGGCATGCAGTTGTGCACCATCAGTCAGGTTCTCTTTTTCCCTTGGTCCCGCCTCGGGTTTATCGGACCCATGCCCACTGCAGTGGAAGCATGGAGTCTTAACCACTGGCCRGCTATGGAAATCCTCCAGGGTCAACTCCTCTTGAACCTTTGCTTATCGGACCCATGCCCACTGCAGTGGAAGCATGGAGTCTTAACCACTGGCCGGCTAGGGAAATCCTCCAGGGTCAACTCCTCTTGAACCTTTGCTTGTTTGTTCATCACGGATTTTTTGCATCTATTTGTATTTTTTGTACCACGCCTGAGGCATGAGGGATCTTAATTCCCCCACTAGGGATTGAACTCGTAGCCCATGAGAGTAGAGAGGCTTAGTCCCTGAACCCCCAGGGAAGTCCAACAATATTTATTTTTCAAAAGACTGCATTTAAAAATTGTATCTTATTTTTAAAAATTAAAATTTTAAACTTAAAAAATTTAACTGTGGAGATAAAGTGAGGGCATCAGAGAAGGCCTCACTTGCTTCACCCTAGTTCCAGCCCTGCTGTTCAGCAAAATTCTGCTGATGCACATAAATCAAAAAGAACTGCTTCCTTATTTTAGAACTAAACTCTATTATGCCCAAAGAAAAAAAGAACAACAACCAAAAAAAACTCCTGCAAAATATAGAAAATTTCAAAATGACAAAACAGTCAATTTCCAATTAAATACAAAAAAGGGATAACTGCCATCAGTGACAAAGGTATGTGGGGGAAATAGATATTCTCACTCAGGACTGGAAAAGAACATAAACTGGAACTAACTCTTTGGATTGTAACGTGGCACATGTTTTAAAAATGTTTCTGTCCAAACATCTGCTCTTCTAGAGAACAGGTGCTAAAGAACTAGTTAAGGATGGATGCAAAGATGTACCATCCAGATCGTTCTCATCAGAGCTGTGTTGGTGACAGTGAAACCCAAGAGCCACAGCTCAGTCTAATTTCCAAGGGAGTGAGCATAGGGGCTGACCTTGGCACGCGCTTGTGTTTATGAGCTATTGAGACTCCAGGGCTAACTGTTATGGAGAAAGAATGCAGGGGTGGGACATTTAATTGTTCATTGCAAGGACTTCCCTGGCAACCCAGTGGTTAAACTTTGCCTTCTAATGCAGTGTGTTGTTCTGCCAAAAGTTTTAACTTTCATCTCAGGCTCAAAGGATTGGTTAACAAAATTAATCACTTGTTGCAAACAAATGAACAATACCAGTATTTATTAGAGAATTATCTAGCTTACTTTCAATATATTAACATTAAAAGACAAATTGAAACAGCAGAGGATACATCATCAGACTGAGTTTTAACCAACATCCAGACTTAAACAGCACTGGGAAATCCCGTGTCACAAGTCCAGAGTCTGAATTGGGAAAAGGTCCGAGGCAGTGAGCCCACTTCATGGGTGAGACTTCAAAACTTCAGTTCTGAGGTTCCCGCTTAAAATCCCAGGCCACAAACTGATATAGCCATCAATCTGTGAGCAAACTTCAGCTCTGGTTTCATGTTAATGCTGTCTGTTTTATCTTGTGAGCATTGATATTCTCCAGGCCCAGGAGACTGGTTGGATCTTCAGGGCTCAGGAGAATTCTAAGACTTACTCCCTATCTTATCTATGATGCCGCCCAGCTGGCTGGTAAAAGTGCAAGTGCAGGCAGGCACGTAGCCAGGGTGGCATCCAGGCAGATTAGGGACAAGTCAGAGGCCTGCTCTGCTTTGTCTCTGAAGCCTAAACAAGACTTCAATCTTAATTTCCCTAACAGAGGTGCAGGTTTGATCCCTGGTCCAGGAGCTAAGATCCCACATGCCTTGCAGCCAAAAAAACCAAAACATAAAACAACAGAAGCAGTGTTGTAACAAATTCAATAAAGGCTTTTACAATGGTCAAAAAAAAAAAAACCTTAAAAAACTTTTTCATTAGAAATATTAGAAACCAATGTTGGGTAATCTGGAGGCCGAGGACAAAGACAGGACTCCTCCAAGCTGTGGCCTCCTGATTAATTGAGAAGAAAAGCCACAACATCCCATGACGGGAGAAGGATGCCTCTGGCCATGGCACATGGAAGAAGTTTTCACCTACTGAGGTATGGGAAAGTCATTCTGGTTGATACAGGAGTTAACGTGAATTTGATGCTAACCAGAACAGCTTGTTTATGGCCTATCAAATGCACATTGTACATCTGCTTTGATCATTAATGGGTTCACAGACCAGAAGCAAAGAATGTTCAGGTTAAAAAAATATATATATTAAACTACTCTCCTCCTGGGACACCAGTGTTGGTTTCTCCTTCTGTGGTAAGACTCCCTTCCCAGGCACCAAGGCTGTTCTGACTTGCTGTGTATTTGCTCATCTGTTTTTTGAAACCTTGAAGGAATATACCCTGGACTTGTTTGATGCCCTTTGTTCTGACAAGATATAAAACTGTGCTGAAAACTGTGCTTCTCTGAATCAGCTCCTCAGAGGCTGTCTCCTGGGCTACAGTCTTGTTTAACTCAGATAAAACTCTTGTCATTCCTGTTATACTCTGGTTATTATTTGTGTTGACAGGGCGTCTTGAATTTCAGGCATTTCTATTTTCATGACAATTTTGTATGATGCCAGGTTTTACTTCTTTGCTCTGTGCCTTGAAAACCTCGATTGGGGAAAAAAAAAAAAAAGCCCTTCCTCAACACAGGGAAATTCAAGAGGATTACAGTTGGAACCAGTCTGCACCTCCCTGCCTGTCCTTCCCTTTTAAAGCTTCTGTGACCCTCTTAGGTTTTGGTTTTGCTGAGGACGTGGTTTGGTATAAACCCAAGTAAGTCTGGCTGATGTGTCAGGGCTCAGATGTCTTCACTGATCTAATGAGAAGGTTGCCATGCTTGTTTGTGGTCAGGGGAGACTGGGGCAGTGTGGATGTCCTTTACCTTGGAGATGGAGAGCTGAAAGCAGAAAGTTCTGTCTATGGGTCATCAGCTGTGGGTGCAGCTAGCGAGGACAAGGGTCCAGTCCAGTTACTCCATGTGACAATAAGTGTGACTTTCTCAACTTTGCCCCATATGACAGTGTTCACTGTACTTGTTTCTGGAGATGTTCCTCAGCCTGGAGATCTTTTTTTTTTTTGGTCTTAGTTGGAGGAGAAGGCATTGGCACCCCACTCCAGTACTCTTGCCTAGAAAATCCCATGGCCGGAGGAGCCTGGTAGGCTGCGGTCCATGGGGTCGCTAAGAGTCAGACACGACTGAACGACAGAGCGACTTCGCTTTTCACTTTCATGCATTGGAGAAGGAAATGGCAACCCACTCCAGTGTTCTTGCATGAGGAATCCCAGGGATGGGGGAGCCTGGTGGGCTGCCGTCTGTGGGGTCACACAGAGTCGGACACGACTGAAGCGACTTAGCAGCAGCAGCAGCAGTGGCACTTGGGATCATCAATCTTCTACTACTTAAAAAAATTTTTTTAATTAATTTATTTATTTTTGTCTGTGCTGGGTCTTCATTGCTGCCTGGACTTTTCTCTAATGGAAGCAAGTGGGGCTGCTCTCTAGTTGTGCATGGACTTCTCATTGTGGGCGTTTCTCTTGTCATGGAGTACAGGCTCTAGGATAGTGGGCTCAGTAGTTATAGATCCCAGACCAGGGATTGAACCTGTGTCTCCTGCACTGGCAGGTGGATTCTTTACCACTGAGCCACCAGGGAAGCCCTTCTTTTCCTTCTTTAAAAATTTATTTATTTGTTTATTTGGCTGCATCGGTCTTCATTGTAGAATGTGGGATCTAGTTCCCCAGGAATAAAACACAGAGCCCCATGCATTGGGGGGCAGAGTCTTAGCCACTGGATTACCAGAGAAGTTCCCAGCCTAGAAAGAACCTTGGCATTTTACTAATTCAAAGACCCTCCTGGCTGTCACTCACCAGATGCAGCTGATGGCAACTGGGTGCTGCACACACAGAGAGGCCTTGATGACAGACAGGGCTCTGAAATTCCATCAACAGTCAAATGGAGACAATGCCATCCTCTGGGAACTAAGACACTTGTCTTCCAACATGGAAGAATGATAAAAGGAAGAGTCTGTCCCTATTCATCAGGATTTAAATATGGGTTTAAACTTAGACAAGGAACATTATTGTGGAAGGTTCCCTCTACCAAGAAGGTGGCAAGAGTACCAGTCCTGTCTTTGCCACGTACTATGTGTGTGACACCAGACAAGTCACTCAACTTTTCAAGAAACACCTGGAGTAACAGGTAAGTTTGGCCTTGGAGTACAGAATGAAGCAAAGCAAAGGCTAATAGAGATTTGTCAAGAGAATGCACTGGTCATAGCAAACACCTTCTTCCAACAACACAAGAAAAGACTCTACACGTGAATATCACCAGATGGTCAACACTGAAATCAGATTGATTATATTCTTTGCAGCCAAAGACAGAGAAGCTCTATACAATCAGCAAAAACAAGACCAGGAGCTGACTGTGGCTCAGATCATGAACTCCTTATTGCCAAATTCAGACTGAAACTGAAGAAAGTAGGGAAACCACTAGACCATCCAGGTATAACCTAAATCAAATCCCTTATGATTATACAGTGGAAGTGAGAAATAGATTTAAGGGACTAGATCTGATAGACAGGGTGCCTGATGAACTATGGACGGAGGTTTGTGACATTGTACAGGAGACAGGGATTAAGACGATCCCCATAGAAAAGAAATGCAAAAAAGCAAAATGGCTGTCTGAAGAGGCCTTACAAATAGCTGTGAAAAGGAAAAGCAAAAAGCAAAGGAGAAAAAGAAAGATATTCCCTTCTGAATGCAGAGTTCCAAAGAATAGCAAGGAGAGATAAGAAAGCCTTCTTCAGTGATCAATGCAAAGAAATAGAGGAAAACAACAGAATGGGAAAGACTAGAGATCTCTTCAAGAAAGCTAGAAATACCAAGGGAACAATTTCATGCAAAGATGGGCTCGATAAAGGACAGAAATGGTATGGACCTAACAGAAGCAGAAGATATTAAGAAGAGGTGGCAAGAATATACAGAAGAACTGTACAAAAAAGATCTTCACAACCCAGATAATCTCGATGGTGTGATCACTCACCTAGAGCCAGACATCTTGGAATGTGAAGTCAAGTGGTCCTTAGAAAGCATCACCACGAACAAAGCTAGTGGAGGTGATGGAATTCCAGTTGAGCTATTTCAAATCCTGAAAGATGATGCTGTGAAAGTGCTGCACTCAAAATGTCAGCAAATTTTGAAAACTCAGTAATGGCCACAGGACTGGAAAAGGTCAGTTTTCATTCCAATCTCAAAGAAAGGCAATGTCAAAGAATGCTCCAACTACTGCACAATTGCTCTCATCTCACACACTAGAAAAGTGATGCTCAAAATTCTCCAAGATAGGCTTCAGCAATACATGAACCATTAACTTCCAGATGTTCAAGCTGGTTTTAGAAAAGGCAGAGGAATCAGAGATCAAATTGCCAACATCCACTGGATCATCGAAAAAGCAAGAGAGTTCCAGAAAAACATCTATTTCTGCTTAATTGACTATGTCAAAGCCTTTGACTGTGTGGATCACAATAAACTGTGGAAAATTCTCAAAGAGATGGAAATACCAGACCACCTGAACTGCCTCTTGAGAAATCTGTATGCAGGTCAAGAAGCAACAGAACTGGACATGGAACAACGGACTGGTTCCAAATAGGAAAAAGAGTACGTCAAGGCTGTATATTGTCACCCTGCTTATTTAACTTATATGCAGAAGACATCATGAGAAACGCTGGGCTGGATGAAGCACAAGCTGGAATCAAGATTGCCAGGAGAAATATCAATAACCTCAGATATGCAGGTGACAACACCCTGATGGCAGAAAGTGAAGAGGAACTAAAAAGCCTCTTGATGAACGTGAAAGAGGAGAGTGAAAAAGTTGGCTTAAAGCTCAACATTCAGAAAACTAAGATCATGGCATCTGGTCCCATAACTTCATGGGAAATAGATGAGGAAACAGTGGAAACAGTGGCAGACTTTATTTGGGGGGGCTCCAAAATCACTGCAGATGGTGATTGCAGCCATGAAATTAAAAGACACTTACTCCTTGGAAGGAAGGTTATGAACAATCTAGCTAGCATATTTAAAAGCAGAGACATTACTTTGCCAACAAAGGTCCATTGAGTCAAGGCTATGGTTTTTCCAGTGGTCATGTATGGATGTGAGAGTTGGACGGTGAAGAAAGCTGAGCACCGAAGAATTGGTGCTTTTGAACTGTGGTGTTGGAGAAGACTCTTGAGAGTCCCTTGGACAGCAAGGAGATCCAACCAGTCCATCCTAAAGGAGATCAGTCCTGGGTGTTCATTGGAAGGACTGATGTTGAAGCTGAAACTCCTAGATACTTTGGCCACCTCATGCGACGAGTTGACTCATTGGAAAAGACCCTGATGCTGAGAAGGATTAGGGTCATGAGAAGAAGGAGACAACAGAGGATGAGATGGCTGGATGGTATCACTGACTCGATGGACATGGGTTTGGGTAGACTCCGGGAGTTGGTGATGGACAGGAAGGCCTGGCATGCTGCGATTCATGGGGTCACAAACAGTTGGACATGACTGAGCAACTGAACTGATCTTCGTGACACCAGACAAGTCACTCAACTTTTCTTTGCCTCAGAATCCTCAATTCTAAGGGTTTCCCATATGGCTTAGTGGTAAAGAACCTGACTGCCAATGCAGGAAACACAGGAGATGCAGGTTCCATCCCAGGTCTGGAAGATCCCTGGAGGAGGAAATGGCAACCCACTCCCAGTATTCTTGCCTGGGAAATCCCATGGACAGAGGAGCCTGGCAGGCTACATTCCATGGGTCACAACATGGTTCCATCTAAACTGTGATATAACCGAAGTAAAAAGGTTGTAAGCCAAGTAACACTTTGAAAACAAGCTCCAAAGAGCACAATATTTTTCTTAAAAAAATTTTTTTTAGTTGCAGCAGGGGGATATCTAGTTTCCTGACCAAAGATGGAATCTGTTCACCCCACCCACCCTGTATTGGGAACTCGGAGTCTTAATCACAGGACCACCCAGATGTCCCTGTTTGCTGATTCTTACTGTGTCTACTAGGCTTCCATGGACATGTCAGAGTTCACGACTGTGGGACTGTCAGGACTACCCAGGGCTGTGGGACAAGAAGTAATTTAACCCAATGCTGGGCTCTCTCCAAGCACAAGCAATAAGCAAGCCTGCTGTCAGTACTTACTCGGAGTCCTATAAGCTGGAAGATGGCTACCGCACAGCCCCTATTCCACCTTACATTCTGGTGTTATTTCTCTCCGTCTCAAAAATATATTATTCTTCTCTGATTAGGTGTTAATGGAGTCCAACTAAATCACCCTATTTGGGTCCCCAGGATAGCCAGTGTGATCTTGTATTATCTGACAGATACCTAAATCAGGGAATCATCACCACAAAATGATTCATAAACCTACTCTGAGTCATCCAGAAATTCAGATCTTTGCAATTTTATCACTTTTATGAGGACCTACCACATCCCTGGCACCATGGTACGCATTTTACTTTTTTGCTGCATTGGGTGTTCATTGCGGTTGGTAGGCTTCTCTTGTTGTGGAGCATTGGCTTAGCTGCCCCGTGGCATGTGAAATCTTAGTTCTGGGACCAGAGATTCAACCCTCGTCCCCTGTATTTCAAGGGTGAAATCTTGACCCCTGGACCACCAGGGAGGTCCCAGTAGGTATGTTATATGTTACCTCATTTAGTCTTCACAACCAATACACTCCTGAATTCTTCATGGAACTCTGCCTTTTTTTATGGTTGTATGGTCTGTCAGTCCCATAAATGGCTGCTCTTCTTGCTCTCTGTACATCCCATGCCCCACTGACCCTGTGCCGGGGTCCAGCCCCAGCGGGTCCAGGGGTCTTGAGGGATGAGTGATGTCGGCGAAGTACTGAGCTGAGTCTATATGTTGATGGAACAGTCTCTCACTTTATTGTGCTTGGTTTACAGTATTATACCCAAGAAACATCCCCATTACATCACATATCATTCTATACAATCTTTTGTTTTCTACCTTCCAGTGTTGTGCCCAGATCCTGATCTCCACAAACCACCAGGAGGCCATTCACCGATGCAAGTGCAAAAGGTAGTTTATTGCGGACCCGGGTCCAGACCACATGCACACAGCGCACACACACACACACACACACACTCCGCAGTGGAGTGAGGGCCGCGGCCCCAAGCTGAATGTTACAAGGCTTTTAAGGGGCAAAGACAAAGGGAAGACCGTGAATGGGGTGATTGGTCTGGACGTGGGGAAGTCAGGGGCTTTACTCGCCCCGCGTTAGTCCCTGATAGGTATATTTAACCACCAACAGCCCCAACACTTCCCCGGTGAGTGGTGATTGGTCGTGTCTAGGGTGGTGACCTGGGGTGAGGGGTAGCT
The DNA here is from genome assembly GCA_007570785.1 of Antilocapra americana. Taxonomy (NCBI): domain Eukaryota; kingdom Metazoa; phylum Chordata; class Mammalia; order Artiodactyla; family Antilocapridae; genus Antilocapra; species Antilocapra americana. Next base: position 20,978,954 of record ML664177.1, on the reverse strand, counting down.
CCTTTGCCCAAGACGGAGTCACCTAGGCTCCATACCATCAACAACTTTAACACTGAGCTCATTCCTCAATCTATCATCAAAACATTCGCCTTGCAGAAGTCAGATTTATTATTTTATTGTCTTCAGCATACTTCATTCAATCATGATAAGTGCATCAATCTACGCAGAAAGGTTACATTTCTCTTATCAGGTGCAGCTGTGTAGAGGCTAGAGGGAAGGGCTAAGCTTGAAACTGTTTTATTCTAGTAACCTCAACCACTACCTGTCTCATTCTGTTCTGACACTCTGGTTCTTACAAGGAAAGAGGACAAAGAGACAGTCTAGCAGCACTGCTTTAGCAATAAAACCCTATTAACCTTATATAACTACTATAATGAATTCCTATGTCTACACTATCCTAAAAACAATCAATGTCTCCAACTATGCTGGCCACAGTTATGAGCATTCCTAAGTCCCATCCACCTTGGTCTCTTCAAGGAAGGGAGCTTCCACCGTGGAGTGGTCGGGGGAGTGGGAGGTGGAAAGGTGACCCAAGTATGAGCCCTTCTGGTGGCGGCTTTGCCATGACCCCCAGAGAACTCTTGGTAAACTCCCCAGTAAGAGTAGGAAGTGTAGTAATCTATTCAAATGTCTCTTTTATGCCTCCTTTGTCCTTAGGGAAGGGAATCCACCTTCCAGGATCCTCTGAGGGAAATAAGGTCTGAGGGAATTATCTCAGGAGGAATTCTTTCTAACTGGGACTGACCTACTGAGATGAGCTAATGTTTTGAGCATAAACAGAACTTCCCAAGAAAAATACCAGGAGGGGCCTTGCCCTGGGATGCCCTGAAGGAAAATCCGCTTTGCAGTTTCCTTCTTAGTCTCCTGACCTTGTCATCTGAGTAACGGGGCATCCTGACGGGCATCCTGACGGCTCCCAGCAGCCCTGCCTCACCCTTATGCTATGCAAAAGATTGCTTCCCTTCTATTTTTTTTAAGTATATTTATTTAGCTGCTTCAGGTCTTAGTTGCAGCACATGGGTTCTTCATTTCACATAGGGACTCTAGCTGTGGCTCATGGGCTTAGTTGCTTTGTGGCATGTGGGATCTTAAGTCCTTGACTACAGCTCGCCCCCAAGTCCCCTGCATTCTTAACAACTGGACCACTAGGTAAGTCCTTGCACCCTTGTCTTAATCTGCAAGTTTAATCAGGAATCGCCAGCACGATCAGCCTGTGTGTGTGTGTGTTAGTCGCTTAGTCGTGTCTGACTCTTTGAGACCCCAAGGACTGTAGCTTGCCAGGCTCTGCTGTCCATGGGATTCTTCAGGCAAGAATACCAGAGTGGGTTGCCATTGTCTTCTCCAGTGATCAGCCGGACCCCCAACTAAAACTTGTTCCAGCCCAAGGACCAGAATGGCTCTAGTTTGTTTGGTCATCATCAGGAAACATCAGCCTTCATGACCGTTGCTAACCTAGAGCTGTGTGGGAGTCCCCCTGTTGACCAAGGGGTGCTTCTAACTTCATGCTCCCTACAACTGAGAGCAGTTCTCCTCCAGTGAAGACTGCTGCCATGTCCTGCTTACCCTCCCCTGTACTCTGCGGGGTGTTGCTCCAGTACCTTTACCTCTGACCTGTTAAGGTGTCCATCCAAAAAACACTGATGCCTCTGTCACTGTCTACAGGCTCTTTCTTCCAACCCGATGCTGGGCAGTTACAAGCGCCGCAGGACTGAAGGATATGGGTCAGCAACAGTCTTTCTGCATTTTCCACCATTCTTTCTCATGTGAAATAACTCCCCTGGCAGAGCCTTGTGCTATTTTTTAACTTTCCCAGAAAGATTTTTCTTCTTTGGGCTTCCATTCATGTTGTCACAGTATAAGGACCATTTTTACAGAGATATTTTTGAATGTTTAATCTGTTGTTCAGTCTATCTATAGTTTCTCTATCTGAAGCGAAGTGTTCCTAAGAATAAAACAGGAATAACTGTAGACCCAAAACGCTGCTAAAAATTCCAGCCCAGGACTGAGGGCCTCAACTTACCCCAGAAAAAAAACACCAGTAACCCAATCCCAGGGTTCCTCGGGAAAGAACTGCACTCTCCACACCTTTGGGAGCTGAGAGTTCTACACTCTGTATTTTAAAATATTTATTTTTGGGATTTCCCTCCCAGTCAAGTGGTTAAGACTCTGCGCTTCCAATGTTGGGGGGTGCATTTTCAATCCCCGGTTGGGGAACTAAGATCCCACATGCTGCAATGCAGCTGAAAGATAAAAAATAAAATAAAATAAAATAAAATATTTATTTTTGGCGGCATCGGGTCTCAGTAGTGGCACTCCGGCTTCTCCCCACTGTGGGGCGCATGCCCAGGAGTCGCAGCCCACAGGGTTAGCTGCCCCACAGTACGGGGTATCTAGTTCCCCAGGGTAGGGGTAGGGGTGGAACACGCACCCGCTGCACTGGAAAACGGATTTTTAACCCCTGGACCACCCAGTTCCTACACTCTTAACTCAGTTTCCTTATGGGTGTTTCCAGAGGTTCAGTGCGCTCCAGGCTCAATTTATCCCCAGGCTGTAGCGCCGTCCAGCGGGCCGTCAGTGTCCTCTCGGTGCCTACGCCGCCGGCCCAGCCGAGCCGAAGGCAACTCTCCTCCGGACCGCGCCCCCATCCCGCTCCCCGGGAGGGAGGCGGCAGAAGGTGCGGAGGCGCGGGTGGGCCCGCAGGACTCGCGTACCACGCCCAGGCCTGGCGGGCGGTGGGCGAGGCCGGGCCTCAGCCCCCGGGCGCAAGACCCTCGACCGCTAGGAGGACGCGCGCCAGCCATGCGCTCGGCATCTGGCGCCCACCGCTCCGCGAGCGCCCGGATGGGGCGCGGTGGCGTCACGCGCCCACGTGACCACCCCGGAAGTCCGCCAACCCTGCCCGCCCGCTCCCGGCTCCATCCCCAGGAGTCGGCGTGTGTCCTGTATGGCCATGTCCCCAGTTTATTGTTCACTTCATCGTAGACCGTATCGAGGCCAATTGCCCGGCGCCGCAGATGAGCTGGCTTAGGAGGAAAGCTGGGAGGGGACTCTGAGGGCGCAGAAAATGAGGCGCTGTGCGTCCAGGTCAGGTGTAGTTGGCTGCGAGTGTGGATTCTGTGAGTCTGCTGCTGAAGGTGTCTCGTGTTGGCTCCCAGAGGAGAGTGAACACCCTTCCCGCCGAGTAATTAAGACTGGATGAGAATTGCAAATGTTGTCCCTGAGGGCCTAACCTTCTCTGCCTTCCCAACGAGAAGTCCACGAAGCGGTCTGAGTAGTGAGCTGGGAAAGATGCTAGTCTACAGCAAGGTTTCCTGACGCCCCGGGACTGACCTGCTGCTCCTTCCCTCCGCAGTCCATCTGAAGTCACTGAGCTGGAGGACGGGCATACTGCCCACATCCCGAGAGAGTGTAATCAAATGGCTTTGGAGCTGGACTGCCTGGGTGGAGTCCCCACCTGTCACTGGCCCTCACATGGGTCTAGGGTGTGTCTTAAACTCCCCCCCCCCCACCATCTAGGTGTAAAGAGGACAGACAGCGAGAGCCTCACTCAGGGCTACTGTGAGGTTAGCATAGGAACCAATAAAGCACTCAGAACATACCTGTGCTCTGTCAGTTTTTTCGTGATTTACTCCAATTCTTTTTTTATTATTTATTTGTTGGCCACACAGCGAGGCAGGTGGGATCTTAGTTCCCTGACCAGGAATTGAACCCGTGACCCCTGCAGTGGAAGCACAACCTCAGTCAGGGAACCACCAGACGTCTCTATTCAGAGATTCCTGAATCAGGCAGCATTTATTTCATCCAGCACATAAGAAGGAGATTCGAGGAGCTGTACAGAATGAAGGCTTTTACAGGCAAAAGGGGACTAGAAAAAAAGGCAGTTTCTAACAGAGTGGATTGCTTTAGGCAGGATCACCTTCCTTTGGGAGAGAGGAGGGTTCCATCATGCAGATACCTCACTAATTCCAGTTGACTGGTTAAAGGTTACATTCCTGGGAGAGGCTGTAAGTACAGTTAGGTTAGATAGTAAGTATTTGTTTGCAGGTGACTCCATTTTGGAACCTGTAGTTCTTTTTCCTTTTAACAGACCCGACTCCCTTCTCAAGATCTGTGGTGGGATCGGAAATAGAAGTTACAACTCTGAGTGGGAAGTTAGATCCTATATTAGATCCCTAGGGCTGCTGTAATGAAGAACCAAAAACCAGGGGCTTAAAACGCCAACAGTTTATTCTCTCCCGGTCTTGGAGGCCAGTGGTCTGAAGCCAAGGTGGCAGCAGGGTTAGTTCTCTAGGAGGCTCTGGGGGAGCATCTGTTTCATGCCTCTGTCCTGGGTGCTGGGGTTGCTGGCAGTCCTTGGCTTGTAGCCACCTCCGTCTTGATGAGACATCCTCAATTCTGTGTCCCTGTCTCCTTCCTCTTAGGAAGACTTTGTTCAATGGAACTGTGACCTACTTTAAATCCAGGACAATCTCGAGACCCTTAACTGGATTTATGTCTGCAAATACCCTATTATCTCCAAATAAGGTCACAACTGAGGTTTATGGTGGGCATGCCTTTTGGGGTGACACTATTCAACCCACTGCAGACCCATCTCTTGCTTGCAGGTGGCCTTGGACTTCGGGCATTCCTGATCTTTAGTTTCCTCACTAGTTAAAGGAGATGGAGTCTGTCTGGTCTGCATCACTCACTCAGCCTTTCATTCAAAGTCGTTGTGTTAAGCACCTTTTAGACAATTGGGCTCTATACATCCTGGGCTTCCCTAGTGGCTCAGATGGTAAATAGTCTGCCTGCAATGCAGGAGATGCGGGTTCAACCTCTGGGTCAGAAAGACCCCCTGGGGAAGGGAATGGTTACCCACTCCACTATTTCTGCCTAGAGAATTCCATGGACAGAGGAGCTTGGTAGACTACTGTCCATGGGGTCACAAAAAGCCAGCCACAATTGAGTGACTGATATGCTCTATACGTCTTGACACCTCATGTGATCTCTTGGTGAACAGAAGACTCAGGATGATGCCAGCAAGGTGGCAGAATAGGAAGGCTCAGCCCTCATCCCCAACAGAGATACCAAATTAACCCTAGAAACACCAAAATACCTTTAGGAGAACTTCAGAAACCAGCTAAGAAGTAGTAGTGCTGTGCTTAGTTGCTGTCTCTGACTCTTTACGACTCTTTGGACTGTAACCCACTAAGCTCCTTTATCCATGGGACTCTCCAGGCTAGAATACTGGAGTGAGGGTGTCATTTCCAAGAAGTTGTAGTCCCCCAGGCAAATGCAGAGTCAACAACAGCTCAACGGAGAAGTGTAAGAAGAGGCTTTCATTTCCTCTGTGACTATCCATCCCCTGGCTGGCGTGGCTGGTCCCAGGGGGTGGAGAAGAGAACATAAAATGTCCACCAACACTCCAGGCTTTCAGAGGGCTGCTCAAGGGACTGGTGTCTGTCTCTCCTGACTCCAGGGCTAACGGAAGCAACACAGTTAGGAGGTCTGGAGGTTGCCGAAAGCTAGAAGGAATGAGGGCAGTTTTCAGCGGCACCAGCACCAGGGGGCCTGTGGTGCTGCAGAGGGAGGCCAGGGCAGCTTGGTGCAATCAGGAGAAGACACCTGACTTGGTAGCACTCCCAGGAGGGAGAGAGACAAGCAGAACATGAATCCAGCCGGCATTCTGAGGACTGGTATCTATCTCCCAGGCTCTGAGGAGTTAATGGACAGCTGGCATACTTCAGATGCCTAGGGGTTGCGGAGAACCGAGCCAGGGAACATGCAGTCCCCCAGATGCACACTGGAGGGAGCAAAGGCCTACGTGCTCCTGGAGAAGAACCCAGCAAACCTAACTGTGAAGTCATGTGGGAGAAGTTGCAGCCAGGTCCACAAAAGGTTTCAGAGACCCCAGAGTCTCTAGCTGGGCTAATTGGTTAGTGCATTCCCTTGTAGAAAGCCTGGGAGAGGTGACTTTTCTCAAAGCCTAAAATTCAGCAAATAGATCAGGAGTGGGGGTCCAAACCTACTGTCCCCGGTGAGATGTAGGGGAGGTGGGTGGCAGTGCTCAGTGGAGGTGGCCACGGCGCCGGTGGCCCAGGATATGGTGGGGGCGACCCCTGATTCCCAGGGGCCGCAGGCTGCGCCCCACTGGGCCCTCAGGTGAGGAAGGGTGAGCTAAGGGAAAACCCAGGGAAGGGAAAGTACAGGTGGCTGTTGAGCTGTGCTTAGCTTCAGGCGCCATGTGGGTCTGGTTGGAAGAAAAAGCCTGGTGGATCCTTTTCTGAAGGAAGAAGAATAATATTTATTCCTTAAAGTATGGAGGGTGCTTGCACTTGGGGTCCGAAATTGAGGTGCACAGGAGTATATAGAATTTAAGCCTTCTCTCAGAAGTGTACTGGTAGAGTTAAAGAAGAAGACAGCCAACCAAAGGTCATCTGAAATTGTGACTGGCTGATAATCCCTGGACAAAATCAGAGATCACTGCTCAAGCGTAAGGCCTCCACGAAGATGTCTGACTTAAAGGCTTGGGCTGAGTATGCTGTGGAATGGGCTGCAAAGGGCCCATATGGCTGTTATCTTGGCTCTGACTCCATCTTTTCTGAGCAAGTGCTGTACTGTCTTGGAAACTGGCCATGATGATTGAGGCCAGGGAAAAGGAGCAAAAGAAGAAACAAAAACATCAAGAAAATATTGCAAAAGCCAAACACCTAAAAAAGGATTGAAAGAATGAACAGGCTGTGCATCCAGAGAAAAACTGTTTGGAAAATTATACAGCCTTGAAAGGAACCATTAAGGTTTCCTTTCGGATCTTATAACAATATTACTAAACGAAGTCTGAGTCTATGGAAGAATGATGTAGTTCTCACCTGTACTGTAGCAACTTTTCAGGTTCGAAATAGAAGATGGTTGACAGTTGCTGTAAATTGGCATTTATTATGCTACGAATTCTTATAAGTTTCATTTGCTTTTTTGCAGCTTATATATGAATACTAAAAATGAAAACATCCTGTGAAGAAAAGTGGCTTTAGTTTATGAATTCTATTCAAATAATGGCTTAAAATGGGGTCCTGTTCTGGACAAAGGAGATTAAGAATGTAAAAATCAAAGTTGTTCTGAGCAGAAAAGCGTGCTTTGGCTTAAAAGATACATGGTGTATTAATTATATCTCTTATCATTATTACTTATTTCTTGGAATAGAGTCCTTTTTGGTTTCCTCAAAACAAAATAATATTATTCAGTGAGTACTTCTCTATTTTCTGTATTTTTCTCATTTTAACTTTTGAGATACTGGTAACCACCAGCTATTCTGCATTTTAAAAAATCTAATTTTATAAAGAATTTTCCTGTTATCTTGACTATGTAGAATACTACCTACTGGATATAATAATTTTTGTACTTATGAACACTGCCATTTTCTTAGAGATGACTTGAGTAGAGTAACACTATGATTTAAAGCTTAAGAGCAGAAATGCCAAACCTTGTAGTACCTTAGAACCAGTTTATTCTCACTTGTGCTAAGTAGAAATGTGAAGTAGTTAAAATGTCTCATCAGATAATTTGCTGATTATATAAATACCACTTTTGTTTTTATTCCATTCTTTGTTTTAATTCATGTGGTAGTGATCTCCTTTACTTTTTGATCAGACAGGCTCACGGTGAAAATTAAAATTTCAACTTTTTTTTAAGGAGCTTTTAAAGAGTTATAGTTATGTCATATGTTGTAAATGGTAAAGAAAGTCTTAACATTTGGAAAAATTTTGTTTGCATTGTATTAATTGGGTGAAAAAGGTATAAATTATGTTAAAAATGAGAATGTTATAATTAGAAATAAAGAGGTAAAGGCTATTTCCTTCAGTTAAATAGTATAATTGGAACTTTTTACTCTTTAACATGGCTTTTTTAAATGTGTGGTTGATGATTTTATTTGTTGTCAATAATTAATAACTTATCAATGTTTTCCTCACCTCTATTAATGAGTTTTAAATTGCAAAAATTTGTCCAATAGCTTTAATTTAAAAATAAAACAAGATATTGAAATAAATTTGATACTTTAAAAAAAAAACATTCAACAATCATAAGGCACATGAACAAACAAGGAAAGATGCCCCAATCAAAGGAACAAAATTAATGTCCAGAAACCAAACCAAAAAAAGAAAAAAGGGAGATCTCTGAATTACTTGTCAAATAAGTCAAAATAATTGTGTTAAAGAAGCTTAATGATCTACAAGAGAACACAGATAGACAACTAAACAAAATAAAATCAGGAAAATGATGAACAAAATGAGAATATAAAAAAGAAACCATTAAAAAAAAGAACTGAACAAATTTTGAACTGCAAATACAATAACCGAATTTAAAAATTCACTAGACGGGTTCACTAGCCAACTGGATCAAGCAAAAGAAAAAATCAGGAAAATCAAAGACAAGTCATTTGAAACTATTGAGTTGGAGGAACAAAAAGAAGAAAAAATGTGGAAAAGTAAAAAAAAGCCCTGGGAACTTGTAGAACACTTTCAACTTGACAGTATAGATATTATGGGAGTTCCAGAATGAGGAGACAGAGAGAGAAAGGAACAGAAAACTTAGTGGAAGATATAATGGTCAAACTCTGAGGAACAGAAGGAACATCCAAATTTAAGAACCTCAAAGAACTCCAAATAGGATAAAGGCCTACACTGAGACATGTTTTAATCAAACTGTCAAAAGTAAGAGAGAGAATCCTGCAAGCAGCAAGAGAAAAGTGGCCTGTCCTATTCAAGGGAGCTCCCATTAGATGATCAGCAGATTTCTCAGCAGAAACATTACAAACCAAAAGGGGCTGGACTGCAAAATCTCAATGGTGGACCTATCCTCAAGTTCACAAATTCTTTCTTCTGCCAGTTCAATTACTGCCAAGCTCCCCTACTTAATTTTTCCTTTTATTTCAGCTATTGTCCTTTCAATTCCAGAATATCCATTTGATTCATTTTTGAAAACATTTCGGTCTCTTTGTTTTTATCCTCTGTTGAATGTGGCACCATCGTCACATCTTCCTTGACTTACTGAATGTATTTATAATGGCTACTCTGAGGGCTTTGTCTGTGAAAACCAACATCTCACTCACTGTCAGTTTCTGTGCCTGCTTCCCCCTCACCCCCTCTTCTGTCTTGGTGAATGGGTCATCCTTTCCAGCTTCTTTGCATGTCTCATAATTCTTCTGTTGGACCCTGAACATTCCGGATAATACATGACAGCAACTCCGGGTACTGGCCCCATCCCTGGGGTCTGTTATCACTCCTTTTTTATTTGTTTAGTGACTGGCTGGATTATTTCAGTGGAGTCTGTTTGCATCCCTGCAGTGTTGAACATGGAAGGTCCTTGAGGGCACAGCCTTGGATGTGCGGTGTTCATTTTGGAATGACACTGGTTTTGGCAGGGCTCTCCCTGTCTCTTTTCCTGAGTACATCCAGCTGTTAAACCTCACTATGACATGCTGTTTCCTCCATTGTCTGCAGCAGTCCCCTGGGAGTCTAACTTGCCCCACAACCCGAACCCATCAAGTTCCCACTCATTTGAAGGGATATCTGTAGGGGTCAGAGTTTGAGATGTGTTCTCACCCCAGATGGTCTCCTCCAAGCTCTCTCCCATCCTGGTTTTGGGGCAAACCAACCAGGCTGCAGTTAGCCTGTGTGTCCAGTGATCCCACCAACCTCCCTCCAACCACCTTTTACCACATCGTCCACTCCCAAGAGCATCTTCAGGCTTGAACTTCTCCACGTGAACGCGTGCTGAGTTGTGTCAGTGTTTTCCAACTCTTTGCAACTCCATCTAAAGGCTTTAACAATTGTGCTTTTATAATTTTCACCAGATTCGCCAGCAAGCAGATCTACATTGTCTCTCACATTACATATCCATTACCTGGCTCTTCTTGTACATGTTCTCCTTTTTGGGGGGCATAGTGTCTTATACTGCATACCCCTTGCTTTCATAACCCTACACAAGTACCCCCTGCCCTGGGTGTCTGTGTCAGTTGCCCACACATTGGCAGTAGGGACAATCTGAGCCCTGAAAAATAGTGATCTGCATAAATTTTAGGGTCAGATTTTCCATTTTTGCACAAAAATGCTGATGGGGTTTTGAGAGAGGTGGTCTTGAATCTGTGAGTCCCCAGGGAATAACATCATCTTAACAATATTAAGCCTTCCAATCCATGGACACAGGATGTCTTTCCATTTATTTAGGTCTTTAAATTCTTTTAAATTTAAATTCTCTAAATTCCCAGTTGTGGATGTAACTGGTGATGGAAGTAAAGTCCGATGCTGTAAAGAACAATATTGCATAGGAACCTGGAATTTTAGGTCCATGAATCAAGGTAAATTGGAAGTGGTCAAATAGGAGATGGCAAGAGTGAACATTGACATTTTAGGAATCAGTGAACTAAAATGGACTGGAATGGGTGAATTTAACTCAAATGACCATTATATCCACTACTGTGGGCAAAAATCCCTTAGCAGAAATGAAGTAGCCTTCATAGTCAACAAAAGAATCTGACTGTACTTGGATACAGTCTCAAAAACAACAGAATGATCTCTGTTCGTTTCCAAGGCAAACCATTCAATATCACAGTAATCGAAGTCTATACCCCAACCAGTAATGCTGAAGAAGCTGAAGTTGAATAGTTCTATGAATACCCACAAGACCTTCTAGAACTAACACCCCAAAAAGATGTCCTTTTCATTATAGGGGACTGGAATGCAAAAGTAGGTAGTCAAGAGATACCTGGAGTAACAGGCAAATTTGGCTGTGGAGTACAAAATAAAGTAGGACAAAGGCTAATAGAGTTTTGCCAAAAGAACGCACTGATCATACCAAACACCCTCTTCAGACAAAACAAAAGAAAACTCTACACATGGATATCATCAGACAGTCAATATTGAAACCATATTGATTATATTCTTTGCAGCCAAAGATGGATAAACTCTATACAGTCAGCAAAAACAAGACCGGGCACTGACTGTGGCTCAGATCGTGAACTCCTTATTGCAAAATTCAGACTTAAATTGAAGAAAGCAGGGAAAACCACTAGACCATTCAGGTATGATCTAAATCAAATCCCTTATGATTATACAGAGTGACAAATAGATTCAAGGGATTAGATCTGATAGACAGAGTGCCTGAAGAACTATGGATTGAGATGCATGACATTGCACAGGATGCAGTGATCAAGATCATCCCCAAGAAAAAGAAATGCACAAAGGCAAAATGGCTGTCTGAGGAGGCCTTACAAATAGCTGTGAAAAGAAGAGAAGCGAAAGGCAAAGGAGAAAAGGAAAGATATACCCATTTGAATGCAGAGCTCTAAGAATAGCAAGGAGAGATAAGAAAGCCTTCCTCAGTGATCAATGCAAATAAATAGAGAGAAACAATAGAATGGGAAAGACTAGCGATCTCTTCAAGAAAATTAGAGATACTAAGGGAACATTTCAGCAAAGATGGGCACAATAAAGGACAGAAATGGTATGGCCCTACCAGAAGCAGTAGATATTAAGAAGAGGTGGCAAGAGTACACAGAAGAACTATACAAAAAAGATCTTCAAGACCCAGATAACCACGATAGTGTGATCACTCACATAGAGCCAGATATCCTGGAATGTGAAGTCAAGTGGGCCTTAGGAAACATCATTATGAACAAAGCTAGTGGAGGTGATAGAATTCCAGCTGAGCTATTTCAAATCCTAAAAGATGATGCTGTGAAAATGCTGCACTCAATATGCCAGCAAACTTGGAAAACTCAGCAGTGGCCACAGGACTGGAAAAGGTCAGTTTTCATTCCAATCCCAAAGAAAGGCAATGCCAAAGAACATTCAAACTACCACACAATTGCACTTATCTCACATGCTAGAAAAGTAATGCTTAAAATTCTCCAAGCCAGGCTTCAATGGTACGTGAACCATGAACTTCCAGATGTTCAAGCTGGACTTAGAAAAGGTGGAGGAACCAGAGATCAAATTGCCAATATCCGCTGGATCATTGAAAAAGCAAGAGTTCCAAAAAAACATCTACTTCTGTTTTATTGACTACACCAAAGACTCTGTGTGGATCATAACAAACTGGAAAATTCTTAAAGAGATGAGAATACCAGACCACCTTACTGGCCTCCTGAGAAATCTGTATCCAGGTCAAGAAGCAACAGTTAGAACTGGACATGAAACAACAAACTGGTTCCAAATCAGGAAAGGAGTACATCAAGGCTGTATACTGTCACCCTGCTTATTTAACTTACACACAGAGTACATCATGTGAAATGCTGGGCTGGATGAAGTACAAGCTGGAATCAAGATTGCCAGGAGAAATATCAATAAACTTAGATACACAGATGACACAACCCTTAGGGCAGAAAGCAAAGAGGAACTAAAAGCCTCTTAATGAAAGTGAAAGAGGAGAGTGAAAAAGTAAGCTTTAAACTCAACATTCAGAAAACTAAGAACATGGCATCTGGTATCACCACTTCATGGCAAATAGATAGGGGAACAATGGAAACAGTGGCAGACTTTATTTGGGGGGGGGGGCTCCAAAATCACTGCAGATGGTGACTGCAGCCATGAAATTAAAAGACACTTGCTCCTTGGAAGAAAAGTTATGACCAACCTAGACAGCATATTAAAAAGCAGAAACATTACTTTGCAGACAAAGGTCCGTCTAGTCAAGGCTATGCTTTTTCCAGTAGTCATGTATGGATGTGAGAGTTGGACAGTGAAGAAAGCTGAGTGCCAAAGAATTGATGCTATTGAACTGTGGTGTTGGAGAAGACTCTTGAGAGTCTCTTGGACTGCAAGAAGATCAAACCGGTCTATCCTAAAGGAAATCAGTCCTGAATATTCATTGGAAGGACTGATGCTGAAGCCGAAACTCCAATCCTTTGGCTACCTGATGCAAAGAACCGACTCATTTGAAAAGACCTTGATGCTGGGAGAGATTGAAGGCAGGAAGAGAAGGGGACGACAGAGGATGAGACGGATAGATGGCATCACCAACTCGATGGACATGAGTTTGAGCAAGCTCCCATAGTTGGTGATGGACAGGGAAGCTGCAGTCTGTGGGGCTGCAAAGAATCAGACACTACTGAACAACTGAACTGAACTTAAATTCTTTCAACAATGTTTATACTTTTTACAATAGTATTACACTTTCTAGATTGACTCCATCTCTTTCATTTGGATGCTATTTTAAGTGCAGTTGTTCTCTTAATTTCCTTTTGGGGTTGCTCATTGTTACCGTCTAGAAATATAACTAGGGACTTCCCTGTTGGTCCAGTGGTTAGGAATCCACCTGCCAATGCAGGGGACATGGGTTAGATTCTTGATCTGGGAAGATCCCACATGCCACGGGGCAACTAAGCCGGTGGGCCACAACTACTGAGCCTGTGCTCTAGAGCCAGGTAGCCACAATGAGAGAAGCCTGCACACTGCAAGAAAGAGGAGCCCCTGCTGACTGCAACTAGAGAACAAGCATGGCAATGAAGATCCAGCACAGCGAAAAATATAAATTAATTAATTTAAACAAAAAAATAAGTTGAAGCTTGTGTTTACCAGCGGCACAAACATGAGTGACTCTGTACAGAGGTATGTCTGAGACGCCTGTGTCTGTTGGGTGTGTGCCATGCTGCTCCTGGGATGGGCTCAGCGCAGGGAGGTCTCTGTGACACGTGGTGTTTAACCCTTTCTGGTCAGGGATTACTCTGTAGGTGACATCATTGAGGCACTGTGGAGCAGAGCTTGGGGCAGGACTTGGGTGCTGCCCAAGTCTCTTTTCAAAATAGGTGGTTTGGATCAGCATCTGAGGAAGCCGGGTCTGCTCTGGAATAGAGTGCTCCCAGAAGCAGGGACTACGCTAAGACTGGGAACTTTGTGGGTGACCTTTGTGTCTGTTCTTAGACAAAGCTGTTAAGCGGACTTATCCTGTTTCATTTTATCCTGGTCTCTGAGTAACCTCAGTAACCCCTGAGGCTCACTGTCTGTGAGGATTTTTATGTCCGACAGAACAAAACGGCCTGGTGGTGAGCCTCAGACAGCTCGTGACCATGCTAAGATCTAGCTGCAAGTGTCAGACCAGCTCCAGATGTCAGGAGCTGCTTTCTTCTCTCTCAGTTCCGCTTTTGGCCAAAGACAGATGACATCGGGCCTCAGGACATTAATTCATGATGCCCAGAGGTTTACCCTGGTCAACACTCTGTTGATTAGCATCAGAAGCATGTGTGTTACACACACTCTCTAGGGGACTCAGGGTTAATCTCTCTTCTCTCTGCTGTAGGCTGCATGGTTGAACTGTCTGATGTGACAGTGGCTATGCGGTAGCATTTAAACATTGGACAAGACATGTATGCACCGCAACAGAAACCATCGACAAAACAAAAAGACAACCTGCTGAATGGGAGAAAATATGTGTGAATGATGCTACCGACAAGGGCTTAATCTCCAAAATAAACAGACAACTGATACACCTCAATATTGGAAAAAACAGCCCAACCAGGCAAAAGACCTAAACAGCATTTCTCCAGAGAAGACACACAGATGATCAATAGGTACATGAAAGATGCTCAGCATCACTAAATATTAGAGAAATGAGGTATCACTTCACAACAGAACAGCCATCATTAAAAAGTCTACAAATAATAAATGCTGCAGAGGGTGTGGAGAGAAAGGAGCCCTCCTACACTGCTGGTAGGAATGTAAACTGGTGCAGCCACTATGGAGAACAGTATGGAGGTGCCTTAAAATCTAAAATTGGAGCTACCATATAACCCAGCAATCCCATCCCTGAATATACCTGTGGAGGAGATAAAAACTATTTTGAAAAGATACATGCACCCCGATGTTCCTAGCAGCACTGTTTATAATAGCCAAGACATGGAAACAACCCAAGTGCCCATTAGCAGATGGTATGAGTCATAAAAAGAATGAAATATTTCCATTTGCAGCAACATGGATGGGCCTAGAGAATATTATACTAATGAAGTCAGACAAATATCATATGATGTCACTTATATGTGGAATATAAAGAATAATACAAATGAAATTATATACAAAACAGAAGCTGATTCAGACAATCAGAACAAACTTCTGATTACCAAAGGTGGGAGAAGGGGTAAATTAGGAGTATGAGATTAACAGATGCAAACTACTATACATACAATCAATAAGCAACAAGCCTTTACTATATAGCACAGGGAACTCTATTCAATCACTTGTAATAACCTATAATTGAAAATAATCCGAAAATATATATAATAAATGGAATCACTTTGCTATAAACCTGAAACTAACACATTACTGTAAATCAACTATATTCCAGGGGATTATATGTATACATATGGCTGATTCACTTTGTTATACAGCAGAAATGAACACAACATTGTAAAACAATTATACTCCAATAAAAAAATTCATCCCTTGAAAATAAAATAAGCAAACAAAATCTCTGGAAAGACATATAAACCAACAACAAAATAGACAATTAACACAAAGAAAATGACTCTTAATGCTTCCTATAGGTCTCAAAGCCCACAGGACCCAATATTTCGTGGGGTCTGCTTTAGGCAGACAGACCAGTTCCCTTCCAGCCTCGTCACTCACTGTTCTGTCTGCCCTGCTGTACTTACATAGGCCTCACAAGAAGTGCTGATTTTTGTACAGCAAGCTAACGGCAAGTCAAAGGCCATCCCATTGTCTACGCCTGTTTTAGTGTAAGCCTTTAGATCAGTTTGTTAGGCATTCAAAACATGTGACATCATTTATGACTTCTGTAAAGGTTAGAGACACGCCTGCACCACTTTTTCTGGTTGTTTTATTCCCTTTGTGGGAATTGTATTCTGTGGAGTATGCGTGGAAAGGGAATCAGATTCCTTCTGGAAGTTTCTTTTTAAATAGCTGGTATTAATTTTGTCTTAGAAGCTGCTGGATGTTCTTTTTAGGATGTATGAGTGACTGGAGGGGTGGTTAAATGTCTGGAAACCTCTAACAATTACTCAGACTACACAGGATAAGTTAGAATATCCTTAGTTATAAGTTAGAATATTCACATAACGTTCCCAGTGAAGCCTGGATTATACTGGGAGTATAATCCGCATTTATTACAATAGGAATGAGCTCACTGGACTTGTGTTTTGAGATTTCACTGATACCAAAATGGTATTTCAAGATGATCATTTGCTTAGCACCTCTGAGGTTTTTCACCCAGAAATCTGATGTGGAACTTGCAGACTGAACGACTGGCACTCACTCAGGATGGGGAGAGTTCCAGCATGGAAAAACCTTGTCATACACGAGGCCAAGTACTGTCTTCCTTGAAAGACTGTTGCATTTTGTTCCAGAACACAGGGAAGCTACCAGGGATCAGTTTGATCCTTTCAAGTTATTTGTTCCCAGAAAACCTCAGACTCTTTAAAGGAATTAAACAACATCTCGGACCCAAAACATAAAAGTCACAATGTCAAGCAGCCAACTAAAAGTCAATAGGCATGACTGAAAAAGAAGGGAATTCTGAAACGTGCTACAACATGGATGAATCTTGAAGACATTACACCCCATGACATAAGCCAGTCACAGAAGGATAAATACTACGCAACTTCACCCACGGGAGTTTCCTAGAATTATCACATTTCTAGAGACAAAGTAGAAAGGTGGTTTCCAGGGGCTAGGAAGAGCTGGGAGGGGGAGTCAGTATTTAATGGGTATAGAGTTTCAGTTGTGCAAGATGAAAACAGTCTGGAGATGGATGGTGGTGATGGCTGCTGAATATAACTTAAGGCCACCAAATGGTGTACTTTAAGATGATAAAAATGGCAAAATTATGTTATACATATATATATTTTTTAAGCTTGCAAGTTTGATTTTTCTTTTTTTTTGGCCACACCTCATGGCATGTGAAACTTCCTCACCCCCTGTAGTGGAAGGATCAAACCCTCACCTCCTGCAGTGGAAGGCAAAGTCTTAGCCACTGGACCCCAGGGAAGCTCCTATATGTTTTTAAAATACTTAATTTTTTAAAAAAATCAAAAGGGATGAAAAAAAGCAGGACGATATTACCCATTGTTGTTGCTGTTTAGTCTCATTGGACTCTTTGCGACCCCATGTGGCCTGCCAAGCTCCTCTGTCCATGGAATTCTCCAGGCGAGAATATTGGAGTGGGTTGCCATTTCTTTTCCCAGGGGATCTTCCTGACCCAGGGATCAAACCTATGTCTCCTGCATTGGCAGGTGTATTCTTTACCACTGAGCCACCAGGGATTATCAGCAATATTACCCATAACCAGGAGAAAATTACAGATGTGTGACAGAGATGATGGGCTTCTTAGACAAAGACATACAAACAATATCATAAAGATGCCCTGTGTGCTGGAGAATGAAGAGCACCAGGAGACAAATGGGAGAATTTAAACAAAGGAAAGACTTAGCTGGGACTACTAGCAGAGTAGGTATTACAGAGAAAAGATCAGAGAAGAAAAGACAGGAAAAACATGGAGAGGAAAAAAAGAACATCGGGGCAACATCAGCTAATGCAGCATATGTGTCATTAGAATCCTAGAATAAGAGGGAGCAGGACAAACTATATGAAGAGCAATGTCCTAATTTCATATTTGATAGAAACCAACAGATCCAAGAAGCTCAAGGAACCCTAAGCACAGGAACTGTGAAGAAGACCACACGAAGGTGCATCTCATCAACAACTACTTTGAATGTAAATGGCCTAAATGCTACAAACAAAAAACAGATACATTCAGAATGGGTAACACAGAAAAAAAAGCAAAACTCAAAACATGTTGCCCATAAGAAATCCACTCTTACTATAAAGACACAGATAGTTTAAAGCAAAGGAACAAAAAAGCTATTCTGAGCAACCACTGAATAACACACACCTGGAGCAGCTTTAATGTCATAGTGGATTCTCAGGGACGATTCCCCAGCTGCAGAGAAAAACGTTCCAATGCTGCGTCTAGAAGAACGACTCGACACTCCTGACAAGTCTGCAGCTAATCCACAGAACTTCACAAAACAGGAAGTGGAGTTTAACAGACTCCAGGCCCACAGCCCACTTCCCGTGCTACGGGATCTAGCCTCATGCTGTGGTGCCTGCAGACACATGGGCCTAAAGGGCCCGAGCCCGCTTTGGGTCACTGGCCTTTGCACATCACACGAGCCCTGACAGCCCCCTTTCAGGTGCACGACACCCAGCGCTGCAGGCGTCCGTCCACGAGCTGTGGAGGAGCATCACCAGCCAGCCCTGAGCTCTCTCACTGGACCCTGGGCCGTGCAGCCAGGCAGGCAACACAAACAGCCGCTGAGGAAGCCAGCAGGCCCGGTCTGACTCACCCAATGTAGCTGTCCCGAATTCAGGTTTGCTCCCGTCCTCTGCTGGACCAGGTGTGGGATGAAAATGGCCGAGATCAGCTTCCGAGAGGTGCTGGATGCCAGGGAGCCTCAGGAGCCCAGGCTCTGCCTGGAAGGAAAGCGGCCAGAGCAGAGGTAACCATCAGCAGCCCCTGGACCATCACTTCCAGCTCAGGACTGACAGCAAATCTACAGGCAGTGAGCATCTGTGAACATCTGTTTAGGGCTTGTTATGCAACAGGGCAAATTTGGGAAAACAGGGCATTCATGCCTGTGGTAGGAACTACAATGTCTCACAGGAAATCAGGCTTATTTGGGGCTTCACAGCTCGAGCACCCTCAGGCAGGCAGGGTCCATGGGGCTGAAGACAGGTTCCAGGGAGGTGGGGGCCGTTTTGCTGCCCAAGCCCCTGCTGAACAGTGGATGCTCACCCTTGCAATTTGACAGATGACTGCTGTTCGTTTGAAAAACTAATAATTCACAAAAGGAAACAGACAAATGGGTCGAGAAAGGATGAAATGAACGCGACCAAATTCTGGCCACCAGCCAACAAAACAACTGCTGTGCCTCAGCACACCCGCTTGCTTTCCTGTCTCATCGTAGAACCATGCAAGTCCACCACCCAAGAGGGAGTCTGCAGGCACCACACTCTCCCCAGACAGAGGACACCATGTCCACCACATACCGGAGATGAGTTGTCTGTCTGGCCACTGCCAGGAAAGCCCAGGACACTTCCAGAACCAGTTGTGCCCATAGACTGAGGCCTTGGAAGGGGTGAGGTCTCCTGTCGTGGTCAGCAGTATGTCCAGCTGACCTTATGTCCACTGTCATTGGTGAATCGTGCTGCGTTTACCCCAACCTCTTGGCCCACCAGACAGTGGAGCGAACGAGCCCGACTCTAGAAGCTTTGTCCCACCATCCCAGCAGCACAGCCACACCCTCTGAACATAACACGCTGGTGTCAGGTGGGCCTGTGACCGTGGATCTGAGGCCATGTCCTGTGGGTACAGGACTCCCAGGCTGGCTCCACTCATACCCAAAAGGCCTGCTTTTCCTGGACACCTTGAGGCCTCAAGTCGCAGGAGCTGGAGGGACCAGCCACAAAGGCACTGTCACCCAGGAGGACCCCTCGTGTGTGCTGATGCGACTTCCATGCGAGAGAAGAACCCAGCCGGGTCCATGCTTCCGAGGTGAAGGGCGTTCCCAGAGGACTGGACACAAGTTTCCTAGAATCACTGATGTTGTTTGGAACTCCAGGGAGAAAATTTTCCTGGTAGAGTTGTCTGTCATCACAGGCAGCCCCCGTGTCCTGTTCACAGCTGTGACACCTCAGCCGCTTGAAGATTCACAATTCACTGGCCACAAAGGTGCTATCACACTGCTGTGTACCCCCAGGAATGGTCTCCTCAGGGTTCCCAAACAGACATGGTCTGGGCACAGGCGTCCAGCAACTCACATATCCACAAAGTAAAGCTGGACCCTCTTCATGAGTAATCTGCGACAATGTTGAAGTGAAAGTAACTAACATGCATCTTGATATTGTTGTTGTTTAGCCACTAGGTCATGTCTGACTCTTGCGACCCCATGGACTGTATGTTCATGGGATTCTCCAGGCAAGAGTACTGGAGTGGGTTGCCATGCCCTCCCCTCCAGGGGATCGTCCTGACAGAGGATCGAACCCGTGTCCCCTGGTTGGCAGGCGGATTCTCATCTACTGCGCCACCAGGTGAGTCCTATCTGATGCTTTTTGATGTTAATACTTTGATTAGTCAACTTAGTACTTTGAGACAATTACTAAAACAAACACAATTGAAATGGAAATGGGGGAAATTCAGAATCCTGCTGGGACAAAAACTCCCCACAAGGACTCAGAGGTCACTCAGCTATAATGCAGCTGAGCTTGTGGCTTGTGGTCTCACTGTGGCTCTGAGACCATCACCAGCTCAGCCGACAGACTGGCTGCAATCATACAGCAACTGGTGTGGGAAATGGCCCGCAGGGGATCAGTCCTGAGACTCAGAGCTGTGGAGGCTGAGCCTGAACCTCCCAAGGGCACTTCATAAGACACTTCAGTACTGGATGACGGCCGTGGGTGTCTTTTCCTTTGTGTCTGGGAAACATTATTTAGGACGACAGAACACTTACTGAAGGACCAAA
The DNA here is from genome assembly GCA_007570785.1 of Antilocapra americana. Lineage (NCBI taxonomy): Eukaryota > Metazoa > Chordata > Mammalia > Artiodactyla > Antilocapridae > Antilocapra > Antilocapra americana. Next base: position 20,958,451 of record ML664177.1, on the reverse strand, counting down.
GTCATCATGGAAGTGTGAGGCTTCTTGTGTGACCACAGGGACCTTGAGACAAACGTCTTGGTTCTTACAAGAGAAAATGTTAGCACATTTCAACTTGGACCCTGGAGTTACACTGTTCCTTAGGTTAGGATTGAGTGGTCCAGGAGTTAAGACTCTGCCCTTCCACTGCAGGGGACTCAGGTTCCACTCCAGGTCTGGGAAGTTCCACAGACCATGTGGTTTGGCAAAAAAATGATTGGGTGGGGCTGTGAGCAACAGAATGATACTCAAATAGTTGATCGTGTGAAAGTACAAGCAACAGTGAATATGATTTGTAAAACTAACATGCAGCAGAAGGGGGATTCTGCATGTTGCTTATCAGCAGGATTCGGAACACCCTGCCCCAGAATTTGGCACCTTGGCACACTGAATATTTTGAAATGAAGGGATTTGAGAAATGGCAGATTCAGGAAGCAGTTCCTGACCCTCATAACGCTGTCGTGTGAGAGGGGACCCCTCCCACAGCTGGAGGAAAGGAGCCCCTTGTTTCCTGGATGAGTGAGAAGGGGAGGAAAGGGTATGGACAGGCATTGTGGAGTCCCCTCCCCCTCCCCCTGCCGCTAATCCATGGAGCTTGTCGTACCCTTTCTGGTTCTAGCATGTTTCCCTAAAAACATACAGGTGTAACCACCTCTTCAGGCTTGTTTCCTTACTGAGGCTCTAGCATCCCAGACAACTTGCATTAAATAAATCTGTGTGCTTTTCTCTTGTTCATCTGGCTTTTGTTGCATGGCCCCCAACTGAGAATGCAGACAAGTATGTTAAGAAACAAAATTCAACTACATACGTTTTAAAGATCTTACTGGCTTTGTTCAATGATTTATGAATTAGATGGCATCGCCTCTGGCAGGAGCTCCGAGGAGCTGTACAGAGGGCAAGACTTTCACAGGTGAAAGGGGCAGGAACAGGAAGTCAAGCTGGGCTGAAACGTGGGGTGGTAGTTAAGAGGTCACTTCCCTGTAGGGGAAGCAGGGGTCCACCAGGCCAGTGTGACCTCACTGTTGTCGACCAGGCGATTCCTGATTCCCTGGTTTAAGATCCTATTTGGGGGAGAGTCTGAAATGGTAATTAAGTGAAGTTTGGTGACGCGGAGCTCAGCATCAGTGTCTCCATTTTGAGACTGTCATCTTGTTTTTAACAACTATACAGCAAAAGAAAAGATGCTTTTCCTCCCTCACATAATCAAGAATTTAAGTGTTTAACATTAGTATGCATTAAAGATTTCTCCTCAAATTATGTACTGTACTGACTTCTCTAATTCATCCCATTAGGATTCTGATAATTACTTGGCTTTGTATTTACAGAATGGCTGAATATTTCAATGGCTGCAAAATACAAGAAAGGTAGAAATAGCAACAGAGATCATTAGAAATTGTAGTGTTACTGTTACGGACCTGGGTGTTTGAACTCTTTATTTATTTTTAATTTCTTTTTAAAAATAGATTCTGCTCCTTTAAAAAAAATATTTCTCTATTTATTTATTTTTGGCTGTGCTGGGCCTTTGTTGCTGGTGAGTTGTCTCCAGTTTTGTGAGTGGGGCTGCTCGTCACTGCGATGCACAGGCTTCTCATTGCGGTGGCTTCTCTCATGCAGCACAGGCTCTAGGTGCTTGGCCTCCGCAGTTGCCGCACACGGGCTCAGTCACTGGTGCACAGGCTTAGTCGCCCCATGGCATGTAGGTCTTCCCGGACCAGGGAATGAACCGGCATCCCCTGTATTGGTAGGCGGATTCTTAATCACGGGACCACCAGGGAAGCCCCTTGGATTCTATTTTAATCAACAGGTTAATTCTCCGAAGTCCTACTAAGTCACCCAAGGCGTGAGTCTCAGGCCACATGGGCTATGCTTGCATTTCAAGCCTCACGTGCTGGATTTGAGCCCAGCAGAGACATGCACGAGAGGCTGGACAGACAAAACCGCATGAAACACAAACCCCCATTAAACTCTCTAATCAAGCCTTAACATGTAGCAGCAACAGACACTATTACAGACAAGAAACAGAGAGATGAGGTCACCGCGCTTTGTCCCTGGAGGGCTCTGTCCAGCCCTGCTCCTCTCTTAGATGCCCCTCCTGCCAGCGGAAGCTGGGGACAGAAAATCATTGGGGGTTCATGAAAAGGTGACCCCACAGGGAGTATCCAGAGTGAGAGGGATGGCAGTGTGGGTGTGAGGACCAAGGGAGGGGAGGAGGGAGAAGGGACAGAAAAGACTGAGAGAGAGAGAGGTTGCCCTTTCAACCCAGGCCGTGGGCATCTATTCAAGCACCAGTCTCTTCTCTTCCAGAAAGGGCCAAGCACCCTGTCCACTGCCCCCCAGGGTGACGGAGCCTGGACACCAGCCAGTTTCATGTCTCCCGCCTGTCTGTCCCTCATCAGGTGACCACTGCTGGCCAGAGGGAGCAGTTGTCACAGCTGAGAGGAGAGAAGCTGTAGCTGCCCAACGTCCACCCCCTTGGAAGGAGAGGACAGGAGGAGGAGACGAGAGAGGTGAGGAGAGGCCCGGGACGAAGAGGAGAGAAGCTGTGCCTGAGCACAGATGCGGAGGCCCCGGGGTGAGGAAGCAGACTTACCGAATAGGGAGACGCTGAAGCAAGAGGTCCCAGATGCTCAGAGAAGCTTGTTCGGTGGCCCCGGAGGTGCCTGCATCCTCTTCGAGGGAAGAGGCAAATGCCCCACGGACGCCCCACCAGGGTGGTCACCAAGTATAGCAATGACCCGAATCCTTGGGCTCTTTGATTAACAGAAATCGATGAGGCCAGATGAGAAATTCAGGTGAGACTTATTGGAGCTCCTGCCACAGGCGCAGCAGGAACAAGCAACAGGTGGCCTTGCAGCTCCTAGGCTGGGCCCTTAACCAGGGCGGGTGGGGCCAGGGGCGCCTTAGGCAATCTGCCCACCCCCTGCGTGGGGCGGTGCGCAGAGATCTCATGCAGTGCCCAGCTTTAGCTCCCGCACCTCAGCCATGGTGGTTGGTTTGTGGCCTTCTGCAGCTCATTGTTCATGATTGCCCCCATGTGTGTGCCCTCGCATTTGTCCAGGTGCAAGCACTCTGGTAAATAGTTCGGGGTCCCAGCCTATCTCATTACTATAAAATAACAACAAAAGGGGAAAATCTGGAGGGTGAATAAATGTAAGACTGAATTTTCCCTGGTTATCAAAGGGACGAACTGTTTTCGCCCCCTGCCTTAAGACTTTTCCTAGAGAAAATTCATATTTGTAAATTCTTCCTCTGTCTTTTTGATAGGTATGCAAATATTTTTAAAGGCTAAATAAGCTTTTTGCCTGCATGCTCAGTTGCTTCAGTTGTGTCCAACCCTTTGTGACCCCACGGACTGTAGCCCACCAGGCTCCTCTGTCCATGGGATTCTCCAGGCAAGAATACTGGAGTGGGTAGCCATTTCCTCCTCCAGGGGATCTTCTGCGATGGCAGAAAGACCATCTCTTCTCAATGTCAACATAAAGGGACTGCTGTAATAAAATCCACAAAAGGGGCAGCGTTTATTCCTCACGCTTGAGGGAGTCAAAAGTCCAAGATCCTGGGGCCAGTGGACACACTGTTGCGGCTGGGGAGGGCCCACTTCCTGGAGTGTAGCAGTCTGGGCCCTCACACATGGAAGGGCTAGGGGGCTCTGCTGGGTCTGTTCATCTCTGACAAGGACACTAACCCCACACATGAGGGCTGTACCCTCAAGACCTAATCCCTCCCAAAGGCCTCACCCGCTGATACCACACACTGGGCACAAGGGTTTCAGAGTATGACCTGGGGGTGGGAGGAGGGGGGCCAAGGACGCAGCTTCCCTCGCTCTGTGGCCAGCTTCAGCACCAGGAGGCTCCAGAAGCAGGCACCGCAGGCTAAGTCCCTAGCCAGATCTCTAACCTGACGCTTGTCACCTGAGGAAGGTGGAATCGGTTACCTTCACCAGAGAGAAAGGTTAGAACCAGCCAGGCTGCGAGGCCTCGACACAGTCCCTGGGCTCTTGTGAACTACAGAACCAGTGTTGGAAGCACCAGGCTTGGAGCCCAGAGGCCTGATCTCAGGTTCTGGGTGGGGGGAAGGGGTGATGTGGGCTTACCTGAGCAAGGAATTTGGCATCAGAGATCACGTGTTCAAGGCCTGGCTCATCTCTGACAGGTTTTCTCAGTGGAGACGTGTCGTTTCTCTGAACTTCTGATAAAAGCAGGCCCTCGATGTCCTCGATGCCCAGGTGGGTCCCAGGCTCTGGGGAGACGCTTTAAGAACTACAAGACACAAGGCAAATGTGGCTCAGTGTGATCCATCTGGCCTCTGCAGAGTGCTCGCTCGCCCGGCCTACCGGGCAGTCTCCCTTCTGTCCAGAGAGCAGGGGGACAGTGCACTGCAGTTCCTTGAAGCCTCGGGGGAGGGGGCTTCCAGCTAGACCGCCCGTCCCTTCCTGACTCCTCCCACATCCTGAGCCTGCCATCCCCAAAGCCTGCAAGGCTCTGTAGCCCATGTGTCCACTGGATGACAAGGGAACAACCCAGGGAGATGCTTCCGGAAACCATCCTCGACAAACACACACAGTCTAGGCCCTGCCTTCACCTCTGGCCCCAACCCCAGAAATTCCAGAGTCACCCCAGCCCTCCGTCTCCACCCGTCCCCGGCCAGGCATTGGGATTTCTCTGACTTCTGCTGTGGAGCTGGGTCCCAGACCACGCCCTTCTGTCTCCGGACACTGCTTCCCAGAGCAGGTCCTGACACCTCAATTTCAGCACAGCTGACCCTAAGGAATCTCCCAGTTCTGCAGGGGGACACCAGCTTGGGGTCAGGAGTTTGGAGGCTCTCTTGCCATCAGCCACCAGGGCAGAGATGTCCCGTCAGCTGAGATGTCCCGTCTCTGGGTTTGCATCTAAAAGGTCAGGGTTCCGAGGCAGACTCAGTTGCTGTCCTGCTGAGTGGGGGCTGGGCAGGGCCAGGGCAGCAGATGCTCGCCAGGTGCTGGCCTGCAGAGAGGCCCCCGGCTCCTCCTGCCTCCGCCTCTGGCAGTCACTCCCCGTCCACTTCCACCCTTGGATGGAAACCGAGTGACAACCTTCCCCAGGGCCAGCGAGGTGGGAGAGACCATGGAAGCGGGATCCAGTCCTAGTGGGCGGACAAGCCCTTGGCCCCCAGGTCTCTGGATTTTGGCGCCTCTTCCTGTCTGCAGGTCCCCGTCACAGAGTACCTGGGCTCACTTCCTGGTCCCCAAAGCCCCATGGAGGCCGAGCTCTGGAGCTGCTTCAATGATTTACTGGGACGCTGACACTCAAGCACACACGTTTTATTTTTCGCAGGATGCACCCATTAATCCTTCGCGGTTTAATAGCCTAGAAGCCTCCTTGTGGGGCTCTCCCGTCCTTCTCGAGCTTGCCGTGCGGCTGCATTCAGGTCTCCTGCCAATGGGCCCGAGGGGTCTCCCCCAGGTTCAGGGGGTGGTGTGGTCTGTGGACCTGACCCCCGGGACTTTCCTAGAATCTGCGATGAGGACTGTCGGTGTAATTCAGCAACTACTGGTGTTTTTCTTTGGCTCTGACCCGTTGCTGGGACAGCATTCCACAGAGAACATGGGCACTGGCCAGGCTGGACAAAGGGCACGACCACGAGGGACACGTAAGGGGCCCCACTCTCAGGGCACGTGCAGGCTCCCCAGAGCTAACGGAGGAGGGGAGGCCCCCGTCCTGCTGGGGTAACTTTGGGAGGAGTCTCCACTCTGGGGTTAGGCCACTGTGTGCCGCCTGGGGGGGCACCCGTCCCATTCTCAGCCCCTCTTCAGGGCTCCTGATCCTGATCACCAGGACCTGCCATCCTGGGACTGCTTCCGTCTCTGAAGGGGAGGCTTCAGAATGGCACCCGCCCAGCCCTGCTGCAGTCGCAGGAAAGAAGCCAGGGTGGAGAGTGTGGGCCACGCTCTTGATGGGAGACCCTGGGCCCGATCATCTAGGAAGAGAGGCAGGCCGAGGACTATCTGGAACAGAAACAGCCTGAGGCGTTGTTCAGGCCTCTCCTGGCCCTGAACGCTCTCGGTTTCTTGGTGACTGCAATTCTGTCACCACCCGGATGGGCCATTCTCCCAGGACAGTGTGGTACACGGGGGCCCTCGGATCAGCACCCCCAGCCCTCTCCCACGTCCACCCCTCCCCCCAGCATCTAGCCCTGAAGCATCCGGGCAGGGGTCACTCCTCCTGCAGCAAGGGCTCCCGGTCCCCCTCCTGCACTCTCTCATCTTCCTCCTTCTCCATGCAGCCCACTGTGGCCGCCAGCCCAGCACCCACACCTCCCCCGACCACTGCCGCCCCCGTGGCCCCCACCGCTGCTCCCGCAGCCACCATCCCAGCCTCTGCAGCCAACGCCGCTGCGGCCATGCCTGCGCCCACCACGCCCCCCGCCAGACCCATGAGCCCCGCACCCACTGCGCCGCCTACGGCAGCCAGGTGGCCACAGAAGCGCACAGTGTAGGAATCCATGAAGGCCTTGGCTTCAGCTTGCAGCTCGGCCTCCAGGGCCTCTAAGGTCTGCTCCCTCCCAGTGCACAGCAAGGCTGCCCCGTGCCGAGCCAGCAGCGTGTCCTTCTGGGCCGACAGGAGGTTCCGCATAGTATCCGGCAGTACCCGGAGTGCAGAGAATATGCGCTTGGTGGCTGCATCCTGTGATGAAGGAGGAAGAAGGGGCTTGACCTGGAGCCAAGTGCCTCCCACCAGACCCCCACCTGGGCTCCTCCTGCCTGCTGCCCAGCTCCTCTCCTGCAGGACGCCCAGGCTCCCAGGCCAGGCTCACCTGCTGCCGCACGTACTCCTCAAACTCCTTCTTGGCAGCTTCCACCGTCCGCAGGTCGTGCAGCTGGGCGGCCATCTGTCCAGGGGGAAAACCCAGCTGCCTCCCTCCTTCGCCCCTGTCCCCTGCTGGTTGCCCGGCTCCATCCAGAGGGGTCTGGTCCGCCTCCCCCACCTCCATGTCCTCCCCTTGGCCCCGTACCTCGTCTGGGGAGGCGCAGCTGGGCCCCGTCCTGCCCATCCAGCCTGAGAGGTTCTGTAGAGACAGTGGTAGGGGATCAGGGGACGTGGGAGCAGCGGGTGTCCGGGGCTCCGGGGGGCTTTCACACCTTGACCTCCTGAGCCAGCTGCTGCCCCGTGAGCAGGCGTCGGTCCCCCCGGGCCGCAGGGCGCCCCTCGCTCCAGTAGCCTTGGCAGCGGCTCTTGGCGTGCTGGGGGGCCGCACTCAGCACGTCAGCCACATAGGCGCGCAGGCGGCCGGCATCGTCATCTGTGTCTGAGGAAGAGATCCCTCATGCAGAGGAGCCCAGAACAGGACCGGCTTTAGGAGGAGAGAGGGTATCAGGCCAGGCACCCGGAGGAGGGGAGGCTGGGAAGTCCCTGCTCCAGAGACACTCACCGCCTGAGCTTCCATGGCCTCGGCTCGCCCATCGCCGCCCAGGAGCTGGCAGGAGGTAGCAGCGGGCTCTCCTCCCTTGGAGCAGCCCCTGGACCTTGGGGTACTTGCCGGATGATTTCTAAAGGAGGAGAAGCACTCTGAGCTAGCTCCCCATACCTGCCCCATCTGCCTGGCCCTGTCCCCTCTCTCACCTGGATGACGTCACCCACGTGACCCTGCCAAGCCTTGCTGGGGTGGGAGGAGTCACGAACTAAGAGGTCCAGGTGCTGGAAGAGAAGGGGTGCTGACAGTAGCAGCTGGGGTGTCAGGGTCTGGGCTCCAAGTCCAGAGACAGGCTCTCACCTGGATTGGCACCATGCCATAGTGTCTGCCCATCACCTCCGCCACGTGGACAAATGTCTGGGGACGGGGCACAGGGGTCACGACTGGACGACTCCAAGGATGTGCCTCCCAGCCCTCAGAGGACACCCTCCCAACTCCCAGCTCAGGACCCTCCGGCCTCTCCTCAGCCCCCAGCCCACAGCCCTGCTTCAGGTCACAAAACCCTAGGGCAGAGCCGGGCAGCACTCAATTCCAGCTGCCCAGTCCCCTGCCTCACGGTCAACACAGTGACAGGGTGCAGCCCCATGCCAGCCGTCCCCTCACCTCCAGGTGCTCCAGGTCTGTGTCCTTCAGCTCCTGAGAGGCCGTGAGGATCTGCAACCAAGGAGAACAAGGTGCGGGAGGGGCTGTGACAACGAGGAAAAACTGGGAGGACCCAGGCAAGGAACGACCCTCAGGTGGACCGTGGGGCTCAGGACGTGAAGGATCCCCTGGTGTGGGAAGGATCAGCAGGGGGGAACTCCTTGCACCCTACAGTGGGGCAGGACTGGCCTGACCTTGGTGGGGTGGAGGGCAGGCCGGGGAGTGGTCCACAGACCTTTAGCTGCCCCAGAGGCCTTCAACCCAACTTTAGGACAAACCACATTCCCACCTTCCCTGAAATCACCCCCTCGCAGGGGCACCTCCAGAACCTGCTCCGGGGTCAAGGTGACCTTCCTCGGTGGGACCGGGCTTGCCTGAGATGGCCCTGGGAAGGTGGAGAGAGCCTTGAGGAGCTGGCAGGGCCTTACCTGGTAGGAGCTCAGCATGGAGGTGAGGGCGCACAGCCGGGTTCTTGTTTCCCTGCTCAGCTCTGGGCTCATGACGTCCCCCGTGTCCACCAGGAACACGGCCACCTGAATGGGGTGCCAGCCGTGCATCAGCCTGCCAGGTGACTCCCCGACCCTGCCCCTTCCCACCCCGCCTTATCATCCTGGCTCCCAAATCTTTCCTGCCCACCACCCTCTTTGCTCCCCCCCGCCCCCCCCGCACTGCCCGCGTTGGCCTGGACCCCTCTGTCCCTTCACCCCTCACCTTCCTCCCCTCCTTCCCCAGCAGGAAGGGGTGGCTCCACATCCAGATGCCCCTGGAGAGGCCGTTGACTCCCCACCGGAACCCTTGCCCGGAGCCCCCGCCCCTCAGCCAGCTGCCCTCGCCGGAGGCCTGAGGCAGAGAAGCAGAGCACCTTTGGACCATCTGGCCCTGCTCCTTTCGCCAAGCCCGGCTGGGACCCTGGTCCTGTCCCCCAGCCCCCACCCGGCCCCGCACTCACCAGCCCGGGCAGGCCCTGGAGCAAGTGGTTGAGGAGGAAGGTCTTTCCTGAGTGTGGTCCCCCCAGGACAGCGAGGAGGCAGACGGGGGTGTCCCTGGCCAGTGGGTGCTTCAGGCAGCGGTTGATGGCGCCCATCCGCAGGATGAGGCCCCCCGAGGCGTTGATCCGCACCAGCAGCAGCGGCTCGGCCCGCACAGCGCAGGTCTCCTGGGCCCAGAGATGGGGGTCCCTGAGCACCAGGCTGGAGCCTGTCCGCCCCGAACTCCGCTCCCTCCGTCGCCCCGCCCCCATAACCCCGCCCCTCCGTCGCTCCGCCCCTCCGTCGCCCCGGCCCAGGCCAGCGTGCTCACCTCCAACGCCCCGCCCCCTCCTCCGCCCCGCCCCCTCCTCCGCCCCGCCCCCTCCGTCCAGGTCCAGGCCTGCACCTGCAGCGCGGCGGCGGGCAGCGGCCTCTGCGGCAGGAGCCTCATCCTCTCCCCCAGGCCCCGCAGGCCCTTCCTCCGCTTGCAGGTCTTGCGGCACTCCGGACAGCAGGGCGGCCCGCAGCCAGGCACGCGGTGGGTGCTGAAGCACCGCGGGCAGAAGTCGTGGCCACAGTCCAGCGAGATGGGCTCACGTGGCCTCTCCAGGCAGATGGAGCAGGCGGGCGGCTCGCGGGGCGCCGTGGGCCGGGACCCCAGCCCCAGCTCCAGCTTGGGGAACGGCGCGTGGGACCTGGGGGCGGCGGGGAGGGTGCGGGGACCCCAGACAGTGGTGAGAGGGGCCCCCGAAACGAGGAACCCTGGATGGAGCCATCGCGGGTAAGTTCCCGCCCAGGTCCGGCCTGTTTCTGACCCTCCAGGAAGGGAGACAGGGGCCGGCAGACAAGATGGTGCCGGCGTCTGGCATAGATACCACGGAAATCCACCCCCACGGCCTCCTGCTTCGAGGGGAGGGGTCCCTCCAGGGGTCACCTACCCCTATCCCCTCCCTGCAGTGGTTTCAACACTCTGGGCCTGCGGACATAAAGGGGCTCCCGTGGCGGGGCAGATGGCTTTCAGAAGATTCCAGTGCTGAGCTGGCACCGGCTTCCTGAGGCACCCACCTGATTTCCCGTCCTTCCCTCCACAGCCCGTGGAGCCATCCTCGTGTTGCCTCCCATGGGATAGGCCTCCGTGCTCCCAGCCAGCCCACCCACATGGCCCCCAACCCCCGCCAGGTCCTTCACTTACCAACTGTTGCTGCTGTTCCCCATGAAGCTCCGTTTTCTCTCCTTGAAGAAAATTGGGGAGAGAACCCCCCCAAAATGTTATTTAGAAGAGAATCCAGAGTTCTACCTTCATCCTGGGTTTTAGGTGCCCCCATCGCCCCTCTGGAGACCCATCCCCCCAAGGGGGCCCCTTCCCAGCACCCCCCGCCACTTCCTTCCCAGATCTCAGGACCAAGACCTTGCCTGTTTGCCAAGCCGGTGACAAAAGGAAATGACTGACAAGGCAGACCTCGGCATTGGAGGCTGGCGGCAAGGGTCCCGGAGCAGAGAACAGGCCCGAGAGACCTTGCCGGCGCTGAGGATGGCTCTTCTGGAAGCGCTGATGGGGCTGTGGCAGGTGGAGGCTGGTGGGGGGAAGGGTGGTCTCCCCGGAGGAGACGACTGGGCAGGGCTGGGAAATGGATGTGACAGTCGGGAAAGAGGAGGCTGCCTCTGGACTCACCCCAGGGGGAGGAGACAGGACTGCGGGAACCAGGGCTCCGGAGGAGGGAGGGACGAGACGAGCCCAGAATCCCTGGCAGAGGCTGGGATGCAGGAGAGCGAGGTGGTGAGTCGCCATGGAGACGAGGGAAAGATAAGGACAGGGCGGGGGAGGGTGGAGGAAGAGGGAAACCATATGGGTGCGTGGCAGACACAGAATTAGGCTGGCACTGCCTCTGCTGGCCCAGCGGGGCTCTTCAGGGCCGTGGGCAGGGGTTACAGAAGACAGAATTGTGGAAACCGGGAAAGCACACGGCCGGCGCTGACCCAGAGCCACAGATGGTCTCTTTCCTCCCGTGGACGGTCATGGTGCTGGACATCTGCTGGGACCCATGATGCTACCCACAACATGTGGCCTACAAGACCTTACCCCGCGGTGGTCCCTCCTCCAGGGTCATCCCTCCCCTAAGGTTGTCCCAGCTATGCCTTCCTCAGCCCCCTAGGCTGCTCTGACATGGACTCTTAGTCCCGTGGTGTCTTCCTCTCGCATTGGGTTATCCCTGAACCCTCTAGCTGCCTATTGGCTGGGCCCCTCCCACTCACCCTCCAGTGCACAGCCAGCCCAGACCCCTGGCACAGCTGACCCCTGGGCTGCTCAAACACCTGTCACAGCTCCGGCTCTGTACGACCATTAGATTGAAATCCAAAGTTCCTGGCCTGCACCCGAGGGCCTGAACCTCCCTGAGAAGCCCTCCCTCCACCTCTGACCTCCACCTAGTGTTCCCTGTGGCTGTAGCAGGCCCCTCCCTCCAGAGACACTTGTGTGGATGCATGCTAAGTCACTTCAGTTGTGTCCGACTCTTTGCCAACCATAGCCCACCAGGCTCCTCTGTCCATAGCATTCTCCAGGCAAGAATACTGGAGTGGGTTGTTGTGCTCTCCTCTAAGGGATCTTCTCAACCAAGGGATTGAATCCAGGTCTATGAGGGCACCAAGCAAAGGCAGGGCCCTTGGATCTGCATTCCTGGGGAATCTGGGCCAGCAAAGGGGTGGGAGTGGGAGGACAATATTTCTCACAGGGAGAGTGAGAGGTGGAGGAGAGGCTGGGAACGGGGCGCCCAGGACCCTCTACAGCCTCATCCCTCAGTCCCTGTCCCCAGGGGCCCCTCTGGCCCAGGAGGCCATTGTCTAGCCAGCGGCCTCTGGATACTGTCCAGTGGGTGAGCCCAGACTCAGCTGCCTTGGTGGCTGGGACCCTCCCGAGGCCTGAGGGACAGCAGGATGTGCTGAGTACCCACCCCCACCCCCCAGGGCCACCAGTCCCCTCCCATCAAAGCGGCCCCCACCCTGCCCTAAGACGACCACTGGGACGGAAAGGCCCATTCCACATCCCCCCCACCTCCGGCCATTGCTTACATATGGTTTCCACTTCTGTGTTCAGAGCTGGTGGGGGGCAGTCAGTGGCAGAGGTGGCGAGGCCAGCCCCAAGCTCTACACTAGAGAGGCCAGGCCCATTGGCTGCCTATGACCCTGACCCCAATCTGGCTCTACCCCTCTTGCCAGCTGCCAGGGACTTCCAGTCATCAGCAGAAAGACAGTCCTAACTCCCCAGCCTCCAGTCAAAGGCCCTCAGGCAGGAAATTCACACCTGGCTTCCTGAAATAATGTCATAGCAGAACAATCATCCCACTCCTGCTTAGCAATTTAGGGTCATGCCATGTCACCAAGAGCTGCCTCCCCCGGTCCCCACAGCACAGAGGGCCTGGTGTCTAAACAGGAAACCCAAGGTTGGGTGAGCAGGATGACCATGCAGTGCAGGTCCAGAGGGCGGCCTCGGTCCCCCAACCCCTGGCCTGTGCCGGCCCGTCACCACCTCCCTCCAACCCATGCTGGGGGCTTTACACAGACAGAGGACCCCCAGTAACCACCCCCCAGCCCAGGCCCAGGCTGACCCAAACACTCTCAGAAAGCTTCCCCGTCTGTCCTTTCCCCTCTTTGTTCTCAAATCTTTAGGAAGTGCCTCTTCTGTACCAACCCACTCCGGTACTGTTCCCTGAAAAATCCCACTGCCGGAGGAGTCTGGTGGGCTGCAGTCCATGGGGTCGCTAAGAGTCGGACGTGACTGAGCGACTTCACTTTCACTTTTCACTTTCATGCATTGGAGAAGGAAATGGCAACCCACTCCAGTGTTCTTGCCTAGAGAATCCCAGGAACCGGGGAGCTTGGTGGGCTACCGTCTATGGGGTCGCACAGAGTCGGACCTGACAAGTGACTTAGCAGCAGCAGCAGCTTCTGTACCAATCATGGAGTCGACTGCCAGGGCTACAAGAGACAGATGGGGTCCTCACCCGGCAGAGCTCAAAGGCTGTGTTCAAACTCCGGACAGGCCTCCACCCTGAGCACTGAAATCCAGGAGACTGTGGGACTAGGGAAGCCCTGCAGCCAGACTTGCAGCTGCCGAGGCTCAGTCTTGTGGGATGGGTGGATATTAACCCCTCTCTTTGAAAGGCGCTGGGTGGGGGTGGGTATTGCAGGCACTGGAAGCAGCCTGTGTTGAGGCCAGGCTGGGGCAGTGCTGTGGAGTGCGGTCCGCAGAGCACAGACCTGGGGAGGAAATGGGGCAGCTTTTAGACTTTCCTGGCATGATGATGGGAACCTAAAGGAGTTGAAGCAGGAGGCATGTGACGAGATCTGCATCCCCGAACCCACGCAAAGAGACTACAGGAGACCTGGCGGCTTAACCAGGCGGCTTAACTAGGAGACTTGTCCCCTAGGGACTGCGTCCAGAGTGCCACCAATTTTTACTACAGCAGGCAGTGCTGTGTCAGGGGCTCCTGCTCTGACACCACTGCCCACCTGGTGGGGATCTTCACCGGCACAGAGCTCAACTCACACGCTGATCTTTGCCAACTTTGGCCATAAACAACAAAGGGTGGTGCCAGGCACGTCTGACTTGCTCTGGAGTTTTGAGGTTAATGGTCTGCCATGTCACCAAAAACAAACTTTTTTTTCTAATTAAAGGGGGCGATTAAAGCATCCTAAGTGTCCAGTCACAGATAAATAAATAGTTGATGATTTAAAACTAGACGCTTCAGCCGCAAGGTGGCATGGGCAGAGCTGTTGTTGATGCTAGGCACCCAGGGGCCTGTTTAGGGCTGAGTCCACTTCCAATTAGAAGAATCCCAGCTGTTCTTGCTTCTTTCAGACAACGGACACAGGTGGTCCCTGCTGTGTGCCAGCAGCCAGGCAGCCCACCAGAAAGGCCCTGGCGGTCAGGCTGAGCACACTAGGCTCCATCCCCTGAAACAAAGGCCATGAGGTCAAGAGTGGAGACTTTGTGGAGCACCTGGAAACTGCTGGGCAGTGGTATGGTCAATCAGAAGGAGGGCTCAGCGGCCAATCTTGGGGAGTGGGAGAGGGTAAGAGGCCACAGACACTGGAGCCACCTCTTAACCCTCACAGCCCTGCTCTGCGGACAAGGAAGAGAAGATTCAGCGTCACATGACTTCCTCGCAGAGGCTTGGGGTGGTCCGCCTGGGGGTCAGGAAGGGGTAGAGAAGCCACAGGGCTTCAGGGGCAGGACACCCAGGCTGGGGCACTAACTGTGGGGACAGGAGGTGACAGCAGTGGCGCTGGCTAGCGGGGGGCCAACAGCAACTGAGGAACCTGCACCATCATGCACCAACTTCCCCGAATCCAAGCACATGCCCAACTCCAGGCCGCTCCCCTGAAATCCCCCATTTGGACTCCTAGCCGCCCACCAGGTCTGGAGCGTCCAGGCAGTCGGCCAGGATGCTGAGGATGTGGCCAGCTGGCCCCGAGGAGCAGACTCCTTGCCGCAGTCTCCGCCCAGCTGGGCCTGGCCCCCCAGACCCCTCCGAGGTGAGAGGCAGCAGCTCGCAGCTGGACAGCAAGCCAGCCAGACTGGTTGGGGCGGGGCCCCCTGCAGTCTCAGCCTCTGCATCCGGACCTCCACCGGCCATCTGGTGGCCAAGGCCGCCCCCAGATGGACCAGACCATCTGGAAGGCCCTGGCAGCACCCAGGCCTTGGTTCAAATGCCAACCCTGCCCAGCTTACCAGCCTAGTCACTCTCCTCCCTGCAGCTCAGCTTCCCTACCATAAAGCTAAAGATACCGATCTCCCCCCTGCTGGGTTATTGTGAGAGCCTGGCAGCTGGTGCTCAATAAATACCAGCTGGGCTCCCCTCACCTCACCATGCCGGTGTCTCCCCAGTGTTTGCCCCCTACCTGGGCTCTCAGCCCCCTCCCCATCCAGGGGGCTTGAGCCCTCCTCTCGTCAAATAAGAATCCGAAAGGTTCCTACAGAGGCAGGACCTGAGGGCATGAGGACCATGCCCCAGAGACAGAGTCCTGTTTCAGCTAGTTTGTTACTCTGATGAGATGGTCATGGGCATTTACTTGCTCCTAAGGTAGGCTGCCATCCCATGGATGGTATCACTGATTCAATGAACAAGAGTTTGAGCAAGCTCCAGGAGTTGGTGATGGTCAGGGTAGCCTGGCGTGCTGCAGTCCATGGGGTTGCAAAGAGTCGGACACGACTGAGCAACTGAACTGAACTGAACTGAAGGTAGGCTGAGTCCTTTCAATGACAGAAACTCAGATCTCTTCCTCCAAAGGTGGAATCATTGCTCCACTTTACAGATGAGGAAACTGAGGCTCTGCAGATGCTCACAGCCACACCTGCCTCCTGCTAACCTCACTCCCTCACACACACACATACATACATACATAGACACACACAGAGACACATCGCACACACACACACACACACTTCTTCCTCTCTCAACTCCTCCCTACCCTGTAGCCTAGACCTGAGGAGAGCAGAGCAGCCATAACAGCCAGGTGTTAGCAATCCACCACACAACCTGTTTGCTGATGAAATTGAATGTGGAGTGAGGTTAGGTAACAGGAAGTGATCAGCTGACCCCAGAGGTCAGGGAGGATGGTGTCTGAACGCTGGAATCTGCTTCTGCTTTCTGATGATGAATCTGGCAGCAGGAAGAGCAGGAGCCCCACCCCAATCGGAGCAGCTGGTCCCAGAGGATGTCCCAGGGCCAGAGGCAGGGAGGTGGTCAGCTGAGAGGCCTGAGAAGGCTGGGGAGCCATCCCCAGGGCCCAGGTCAGCCCTGCCCATCCACAGCGGCCACCAGGAACAGACCGTGGGCTGACAGCCCTTGCCCCACCTGCTCCACCAATATCATACAAATGTACTAAATCACTTTAGTGTGTGTCCGACTTTTTGCAACCCCACGGACTGTAGTCCACCAGGCTCCTCTGTCCATGGGATTCTCCAGGCAAGAACACCGGAGTGGGTTGCCATTTCCCTCTCTAAGGATCTTCCTGACCCAGGGATCAAACCCACGTCTCTTATGTCTCTTTCATTGGCAGGCAGGTTCTTTACCACTAGCCCCACCTGGGAAGCCCTACACCCTGCCAGCTCGGATATAAATTAAAACAAGTACTTCAGGAACAAGGGATCCCACTGGGCCGCTGGGGTGCTTGCTTCATCAGGTGGCCAGGAGCTCACATCCACGGAGATGGGCCCATGGCGCTACTTGTAAGTCACACCGCATCACAGTCTTGTTGAGCAACTCCCACTCACAGGGAGATGGAGTGGGTGTGCCTTGTCCCATACCTGTGTGAACTACGACAAAACTCCCAGACACCGGGCAGAGAACAAGACAAGACTCTAAAGGAGAGAGAAGGGGAGGGCCGAGGGGCTGGGGCCTCGGGACCTGAGGAGCCACATGGAGGCGGGTGCCCCGGATTCTCCTTCTGCCTCCTGTCCTGGACCTGATGCTGGACAAGGGGCAGCCCAGAAAGACCAAAAGGCAGACAAAAAGAGTCCCAATAAACTCCCCGCCCCGCTCTAGCTGAGGAATCAGGAGAGGGACAGCCTTGCAAGATGGGAAATTTTAGACAATAAACACTCCAGCCAAATGCCACAAAGAGATTCGGCCCCAGCCCAGTCTCCCCAGCAGATGCCAGGGGGGGACTAGATGCCCTCTCACCTGGCCGTGTCAGAGGAAGCCACAAAGAGAGCCTGGACTTTTCTCCCAGCCGCTCTCCTGACCCCAAAGCACTGTGGAGGCCACCTGGGGAGTCAGGCCCTGAGCCTGTCTGGTGGTCACAGCCCCTCCTGGGGCAGTGATGGGGGTGGCAGAGTAAGGAGGCTAGACGCCCACCTGCATCAGAATCCTGAGGCTGCACCCCATCCCTTGCCAGAGGGGCGGCAAAGAAAGCCACAAGACAGGGGTGATAGGATCCAGTGTCTCAGGACATCATGTGATGAGGTGTCCCACTGTTCAGGTTTCAGCACCAAGTGGCCATCAATGTGCCAGAGGGTGGACCCTGCAGTCCTGGAAGTGTCCTGCATGCTGACCGCATCCATGGCATCATCCGGGTTGTGATGCTGAGGGACAAACGTACAACGTGTGCCCACTGGAGAAATGGGACGACACGTGCCCACTGGGGAAACGGGATGAGGTACCAGGGCTCGGAATCTCCCTTGTGGTCCAGTGGCTGAGACTCTGCACTCCCAGTGCAGGGGGCTGTGTTCCATCCCTGGTCAGGGAACCAGATCCCACATGCCACAACTAAAGATTCCATGTGCCTCAACTAAAAACAAGGTCCCACATTCCACAACCAAGAGTTCACAGGTCACTGTGAGAAAAGATCCCAACACTGCAAGGATGAGGCAAGACTCTGCATGCTGCAACTAAGACCAGGCACAGCCAAAAAAAAAAGGAGTGGGGGGAGAAAAAGATGCCTGGGCATTCTCTGTATCAATTTATACAACTGCATGGAAACCTACCATGACCTTAAGACAGAAAGTCTAGTTAAAAATAAAATAACAATCTAGAAGAAGAGTGTCCCTTCCTGCTTAAAATGGGACACTGGCTTTCTGTTGCCTGTAGGATAACCTGACACTCCCTCCCCAAAAGGCCTGCTCATCTCAAGTTCCCCCCACCAGCTCCCTAGCCCTCCCGTCCTCTAGCCCCTCACTCACACCCCACAAGCTCAGGGCCTCCTTGCCTGCATCTCACGCAAAGCAAGCATGGCCCAGAGAGGCCCCCAGGCCCCAGTGCACTCCCACCGCTGTCCAACCTCTGTGTTCAGTCTTGAGAAGCCGCAGTCACAGGCTCTGCAAACTCCATCCCACTCCCTGGAAAAGCAGGGTGCAGAGTGCAGATAACACCCTACTGTAAAAACGCTTCCCATCGCTCAGATCCCTGGAAGGGCCCCAGACACCCACAGGGGACACCAGACGACACTCTGAGAAGCACTACATGCAACTATTTTAAAAAAAACTTTTGTATTGAGCAGAACACCAGATGCTTAAGAATATATATTGAATTATTCCATTTATAGGAGGTTCAGGAACAGGCAAAACCACTGCAAGTCAAGAGTACTGACAATGGTGTCTCCCTTGGGCTGGGGAGTGGGAGACACAGACGTGACCTTCTGGGCTAGAAACCTTCTGTCTCTTGACCTGCAGTAGTGACACAGTGGTTCAGCCAGCACGAGCTACACCTCTGCCCGCACCATCACTGACCTCGATAAAAGGAAAACCATTAACATTGCACTCTTCCACCATGGACTTGGCTTCAGCTTCATTAGAACTCCTGGGATGTGCCTGCCATCAGCCCACAAGGATCGGAGGCTACCTGTGGGGGCCCCAGCCTCCAAGGGCACGCCTGCTCTCCATAAGAGCCAAGATCACTCTAGTGCAGCTAGGGCAGACCCCAGAGTTCATGGGACACCCACTGGCAAGGCCACTGCTGTATCAGGGAGACCCAGTCCCTGGGGGACCAGCGGGACTGGGGGACACAGCTCTTCCCCACCCCCAGCCTCGCTTGCTTCCACCAGGTCTGGACATGTTTGGCCGGGGACTTTCCTCCCCCTAGTGAGTCTGTCTTTTGACTCAGGACCAGCTCTCTATGCAGGAAAAAGAACGGGCTTTTAGTTCTGCCTTGGGCAGGAAGGAGACTTGGAGTAACCATGGGGAGACAATTAGGCACGGGCCTTGGCATTCTCCACGGCCCTCCCTTCCCACTGTTTACAATTGCACAAGCCAAAATCCGTCCTGTGTCTGCGAGGCCCCGAAGGACCCTGCCCCGCCTCCTCTGAGCCTCTCCTGTGTCCTCGCTTGTCCTTTCTGCCTGGCCAATCAGCTGGCGCCCCAGCCCTCAAATGCAACAGCGCCTCCTACCCCAGGGCCTTTGCACATGTCACTCCATTCACTGCTCAGACCTCTCTTTACTGGAATGTCTGCAGTGCTTCCTCCCTGCACCTGGAGTCTTTATTCCAGGGGTCAGGATCCCAATCAGCCCCCTCCCCATCATCTGTCAATAAGGCTCACTGGAGCCCAGCCATCTCGTGCATGACCAGGGATGGCCAAGGTGGCAGAGCTGAGACCATGGAGCTCCTGAAGCCTGAGCTATTTCACATCTGGCCATTTATAGGAAAAGCTGCTCACCCAGCCTCAGTCCCTCAGAACCTTCTCACTGCTCACTGAGCCTTCCTGCCCGAAACTCAAACTCAATGAGATGCCCTGCCTTCAATCACTGAGGTGGGCAGGCCATCCACTGGGTCTGCTCTTGAGTGTATTCTGTTTACTCCAGCATGGCAGTGTGCCAGGCTCCAGAGATGGATGCTGAGAATGTGGGTGTCCGTCTGCATCCGCTAAACTGCTCACATTGTGAGTGCCCTGTGGTGACTGGAGTGGCGCAGGCACCCCATAAACACTGAGGGATGCATGGATGAAGGGGTGTATGTGTGCCATGGACACATGTGCGTGTTTATGCTTGTTTAGAGCTGATGGTGGTAAGAAGAACACTTGCCGGAAGCAGAATTCTGTGCCCCTTGGTCTTCCTGGTCAGGTGGAATGAGCCTTGGCCACACTCCTCACTCTGGGGCTCTTACTAAGTCATCTCCAGGAAGGTCATGAAGTCTGGGGCACTTTGCAGCCCACAAAGCCACACCACCCTTGTTCCAGCCTGCCAAGCTCCCTGTGCTGCGCACACCCCTCAGCACCTGCAACCTCCTCAGGGCACTGGGCCCCCAAACTCAGGCTTCTTCTCTGCAGCAGGGGCCAGCACCTGGGCAGAGAGCCAGTCACCCCCAGCATCAGCACCTCAAGGTGGCTCCCTGGCTGTGGGGGTGGGCGGGGCGGGGAGGGTACCACAGGATGGCTAAGTGGGGCAGAGAGGTCCTTCAGGGCAGGAAGACTCTTCTATATAGTGCTTTGATGGTGGGTGTGTGTCAGGATGTGATACAGGCTGCACAGCGCCAGACATGACCCCTCACGTCATCTGTGGGCTCCAAGTGATGCTGACCTGAGGGTGTGGGTCTGGTGGGGGGCTGTTGTTGGGGGGCTGTGCCTGTGTCGGGGCGAATGTGTGTGGGAAATCTCTGTACCTTCCTCTCAGTGAACCTAAAAGTGCCCTAAAAAATAAAGTCTATTTTTTTAAATGAGAGATTATTGAACTGTGCACCTACAGTTGAGGGATTTTATGATGTGTAAATTATACCCCCACAACTGAGCAGGGCCCGATGGGGTCTTCTTGTAAAAGACTACTCCCAACCATGGCCTCCACCTGCCTCTTGTTTATAGGAAAACTTTAGCCTCCTAGGTCTTCCCTGAATTCCAAAGAATAAGTTTCATCAGAGAAGTAAGTAAATGCAGAAACAATGGGAAAAAGACAAGTAAGACAAAATAATTTAGCCATAGAACAAAGACCAGGAACTTCGGTTCCTTTGCAGGGAAATGGACTGGATCACGCAGTCTGAACCACGGCCTCTGAGTGCTGCAGAGACTGGACCCCCACCAGGTGGGAGAAGTGCACTGCACACGGCCCCCCAGGCCGCAGATCCCAGCCTGGGGGGACCCAGAGGTGGATGACATTCTGCAAACACCAGACTGTCCCCTTACTGCCAGCTAATCAGAGAGTGGTACACAAGCTCATCACACACCCCATGTGACCCCCTCCCGCACCCTGTCTTTAAAAACTCTCCTCCATGGTTCCCCTGTCCCCCACCATCCCACTTGTCATCACGGTCTCCCCTCTGGCTCTAGGACAGCTGAGGCTGTGTGTCCATCCACTGCCGCTGGCACAGGGGAGATGGGCTGGCCTGTGTCCTCAAATGTCACCTACTGAAGCTCTGATCCCACTGGGGGCCTGATGTGGTCTGATGTGACACTCCACAGTGCCCGTGGGGCCCCAGGGCCCTGCCCCTTCCCCATCAGCCTCCCTCCCGGTGCAGGTGCAGCCTCTGGGAGGGGCCTGGAGTCAGCGGCTCAGTCAGACTCTCCTTCCTTACAGCAGGCAACCCCTCACTCAGCCAGGGCTGGGGGACACCCACTCATCCTTCTCCAGCTCAAGCAGAAGGAGCGGTGGCTCCCTGTGGGAGATGAGGGGCCTCGTCTTCAGCTGTGGTCCCAGATGCTCTGCAGGCCACCAGGCTTTCAGGACAAAACCAGCATCAGACCTTGTGTCATCTAGGATCTGGCAGGGAACAAAGGCAGACTTAGCTGCTCTGCTTTGTGGAGAATTTTGTGAAGGGACTGTCACCGGGCTGTGGGCCTTAAGGAAGGCACCTGGGACCACCCTGGGCTGCAGGGACAAAGGAAGGAGGTAGGTCGTCAGGGGGTTACACGGGAGCCATCTTGGAGTGGAGAGGGGACACAGCCATTGTCAAACTGAGGTCCTGGCAGGGTGGGCCTGAGAGCATCTTTCCCCCCATGCCCTGCTGATGCCTCCTAAGGCCAAATTCATCCAGCGGCCAAGCCCACGGGGCCAGAGAAGGACAGACAGATGGAGTGCAGTGGGCAGGTGACCCGTGCAAGGCCTGTGGGGTGGGGGCCACAGCAGACTGTCCAGTGGGCCCACTGCCCCCATCCCGTTACCCCGAGTCCTCCCACCTCCCAGCAATGCTGGTCAGAGAAGCTCCTCACTCACAGCAAGGGGATTTCCTCAGAGTCATAACCAGAATAAACCAGGTAGCTGGGAGGCTGAGACCCAAGCTCAGGGCTGGCAGCCCAGGCAGAGCTGACGTGACTCAGCACCTCACCTGCAAATTTACCGTTGCCCAGCCAGTGACCCAGGAGCAGACATGCTGGGGTTGACTGGCACTCAAAGAATGGATTCCCCCACCCTGGCTCAAATCAACACCTTCCACAGTGGGTCCCAGGGCAGATTAGATCCGCTAAAACAACCAACCATTCCAGGCAGGGGACCCCCTAAACCCAGGAAGACGTGTTGATGCTGTGTGGCCAATAAACATGCCCACTAATGTGTCTCTTTAGGACATCCAAGAGTTTCCGTCAGACACCAACTTCAGAGGGAGCATGTGTGGCCAGATTTCTGTCCCTGAAGAGTGCATCTAAACTCCACCACACCCAACAAGCAGACCCATGTGATGTGCTTTGCTGACCCACGTGAAGCTTTTAAGAAAAAACTAATAGGCAAAACGCAATAGGGACCACCTCACTCCTTAATTACCTCTGTCTTTCCTCTTCTGTTTTTGGTGTGTGTGTTCTGGGTTTCTTCAGGGGTAGGTAGTGAGGCCTAGGCTTATTAGCTGTACTCAGCAGAAGTCTTTGATGCTAGAATTAGGACATGTTTATTAGTATTTTTTTAAATTTTACATTTTATTAGTTTTGATGACTGATTGTCTGTTATTTTCCTTGCTGTAGCCTGTGCTAAAATTAGCTGAAAGAATAGATGTCTTAGGATTAGATTCAGCTGTGTGTAACAGGAAAGATCCCAAAGAGGCTTAAACTAGATACAAGTTCCTTCCTCTGCGGCATGAAAGAGGCCTGGGGAAGGGCAGTCAGGGCTGGCTCTCGACCATGCCACGAAGTCCAAGGGACCCAGCTCCTCCCTGATCACCCCCTATACCCCATGGGAGGGGCCTCCTCCTCCCTGTCCAGTCTTCAGGGACAGGTCAGAGGGCTTGGAGAAGAGGGAAGAGTGGCTGCCTTTGCACCACATCCATGTGCATCTTCTTGGTGGCCTCAGCAAGGGAGGCTGGACCACTGGGCCAGCTAAGAACCAGGATCTCACTACTCAGGACTAAGGGAAGAAAGGCTCTTGAGAGGAAGCTGACCGTCTCTTCCACAGATGAGGATAAAAGTCCCATCTCAGGCAATCTGTTCACAACAGAACAATTATTATACAATTATTACGTTTATGTTGATGAGGGTGAGTATTCACTACATAGTTACCAACTGTGGGCCCTGCGCCAGGTACCTGTTACCCAACCATAGGCCTCTGAAGGACAGACTATTACAACCCTCACCCTCGTCCTACTAACCAAGGCACAGAGAGGCTAGGGAACCTGTCCAAAGTCACCCAGCTAACAGGTGGCACAACTTGGACTTGAGTGCAGGCAGACTGGTTCCAGGTCCGCCAGGACACACACAGCTATGAAGAGAAAAGTGTCATCAGCTATCACAAACTTGAGGGGCCAGGACTCAGGAGGGAGAAGGGGCCGGGGCCAGTGCTGCTCTTACTTTGAGCCTTTGCACATCTCATCTGCTCAACCAACACTCTTCCTCCACACGCATGACGTGTGCAATGAACTGTCTGGTGCCTGCATTTGCCACTCCGTGGACAGCCAACACATGGCAGGTGCTCAGAAGATGTCTGACCCACGAGTGGGCCCTGACACCAGCCCACCAGCACTCAGGCCAAGTAAGGAGCAGGCAGGTGGCCCCTCAGGGAACAGAGCAAGCTCAGCTGGGGCCTCCTCCGGAAAGCCTGGTGTGACTGGGCTGCACTTTGGGTGTCACAACCAGCCATGGCTGAAGTTCTCCAGGTGGGCCAGACTTACACTTAACACTTCTCTCAAGTCGAAGATCGGAGAAGGCAGTGGCACCCCACTCTAGTACTCTTGCCTGGAAAATCTCATGGATGGATGAGCCTGGTAGGCTGCAGTCCATGGGGTCGCTAAGAGTTGGGCATGACTGAGTGACTTCACTTTCACTTTTCACTTTCATGCATTAGAGAAGGAAATGGCAACTGACTCCAATGTTCTTGCCTGGAGAATCCCAGGGACAGGGGAGCCTGGTGGGCTGCCACATATGGGGTCGTACAGAGTCAGACACTATTGAAGCGACTTAGCAGCAGCAAGTCCAAGATGAGAAGCCCAGCCTCAGGCCCGAGGCCACAGGGAGACCTGGAATGGGCGGATGGGGAAGGTGGCAGGGTGGTCCCCAGGGAAGACTGTCCTGGAAGCCTGAGCAGAGGCCAGAGCCCTGGTGGAGGGCACCCCAGGGGCAGAGACAGAGCCGGAGGCTCAGGGAGTAGGACGGGAGGAGGTGGGCTTCAGGGCTAAGGAAACCGACTGAGAGGGGCCGGGAGAGCCTGAGGTGGGACGGGCCCAGTGAAGGCGTTTGGAAGATGGGGTTGGGGCAAGAGAAAGGAAAACAGAGGAGGCTTGTGTGAGAGGGGGAGGGAAGGGGCCTGCTGCAGGGGGCTGGAGAGGGGCCCTGGCTTGGTTGGCAGACAGCACTTGGACGCCTGCAGCCTGTGCTCACAGCTCAGCAATGTCCCAGCCCTGCCAGGAGACGCCTGGCCCCAGCCCTGGCCCCAGTGCAGCCCCCACATAGGGAGCTCTGGAGCTACCCCCCACCCCAGCTCTGCTCCCCGGAATGGGCCTTCCCTCCCCAGAACCTAGACATACACCCACACCCTCACCCCAGCCTTCCCCTGGACAAAGACAACGACTAATGAAACCCAGGCCAGGGAAGGAGAGGGAGAAAATAAACAGACGTGAGCAGGGGGGGCCGTCAGGAAGCGGGGCAGGGGCTGGGGGTGCCAGGGGAGGGGTCTGGGGGTGTCTGTGGGGCGTGGTCATCCTCTGCTTTTTGCTTAGACAGGCCTAATGAGATCCAGGTGGTCCCTTGGCCCAGGCCCGCCCCCGGGGCCCCCAAAGCATGAGTGGAGCGGGGGAGGGGAAGGGGTGCTGCAGCCGCAGGGCGGGGCTGGGCGGTTGGCCGGTGGCCCAGCACATAACTCTGGGCGGACACAGTCTGGGACAGCAGACATCCAGCCGCTCGGAGCCCAGCTCGCAGCATGGAGGTATGGGGCGGGAAGGGGGCCGTGTGGGCTGAGCCCACCGTGTGCAGAGGGCCCTCACGGATGGACGGGGGCTGTGAAGGGATGGTTCTCATGAGCCTGTCCCAGAGGAGGTGGGGGCGGCAGGGCAGACCAGAGGGTCCTGGCGGGGCAGGCTCCTACAAGGGGCAAATGCAGGGAGATGGGGACTCCGGGCCTGGGCGCTGATCCCACTCTCCTGTCGCCAGGCCCTCCTGGTCTTGCCACTGCTGCTACTGCTCTCCGCTGGCCCCTGCGCTCCCCAGCTCCTGGGGATCCGGGGAGATGGTAAGCTGCTCACTCCTGGCCTGCAGGCTGGGTGACAGGCTGGGCGAGGGGCTGTCCTGGGCCCTCACAGCTGGGAGTGGGGCTGGCTGAGTCTATTAAGATGGGGGTGGGTGAGCCAGCCAGTCGGCACCCCTGGCCTAGGGAGGGAGGCAAGCACGGGGCACAGAGGAGTCCATCTCCTCAGGCCCCTTCTCCTCTCCTGCCCCAGCTCTGGAGAAGTCGTGCCTCCAGCTGCCCCTGGACTGTGACGACATCTATGCCCAGGGCTACCAGACAGACGGCGTGTACCTCATCTACCCCTCAGGCCCCAGCGTGCCCGTGCCTGTCTTCTGCGACATGACCACAGAGGGCGGGAAGTGGACGGTGAGTGGAGGGGGTACCGGGGACACATCACGTGGCTGTGAGCCTGAGACGATGCTCACAGCAGTGTGTGGGGCACCACCACTCCCAAACCCTAGGCGCCTAAAGTAGATTAGAGGCCGCATTGCATTGCACCATAACCCTGGGAGCAAGGTGCCCCTTACAAATGAGGGGCCGGAGCCCAGAGAGGTGCAGTAACTTGCCCAAGTCACACAGCCAGTGCCAGACTTCACCCCAGATGCCTGAACTCCAGCCCGCCGGCTCCCTCCACCTGCTCTTGCCCCCGGGGCCAGCACGCACCTCCTCATAGCCCCTGCTCGGTACCTGCACAAACCACCTTAGCCTCACAAGGTCTGTGCCCTGGTGAGGGCTCTGCCCCCGGCCCCTCAGGCATCCAGGCCCACCCGCTCTGCTCCAGGTTTTCCAGAAGAGATTCAACGGTTCAGTGAGCTTCTTCCGGGGCTGGAACGACTACAAGCTGGGCTTTGGCCGGGCTGACGGGGAGTACTGGCTGGGTAAGGCGGGGCCCGGTGGGCTGGGAGCCCCTGGAGCCAGGTCCCCGCTGACCAGCCACCTGTACCTCCCCTTCCCAGGGCTGCAGAACATGCACCTGCTGACACTGAAGCAGAAGTACGAGCTGCGGGTGGACCTGGAGGACTTCGAGAACAACACGGCCTTTGCCAAGTACGCCGATTTCTCCATCTCACCCAATGCAGTCAGCGCGGAGGAGGACGGCTACACCCTCTACGTGTCGGGCTTTGAGGACGGCGGGGCAGGTACACTCTGTGCAGGGCCGGGGCTCGGGAAGGGTGCTGGGCCCAAGCATGGCCATACCGGCCACCCCACGTCTGGCTCAGGGAGGCCCTTCCAGGCTGCCCCCCTGCCTCAGCTGCCCCATGTCCCTCCCCTCCGCCAGGCGACTCGTTGTCCTACCACAGCGGCCAGAAGTTCTCCACCTTCGACCGAGATCAGGACCTCTTCGTGCAGAACTGCGCAGCGCTCTCCTCAGGTGCCTTCTGGTTCCGCAGCTGCCATTTCGCCAACCTCAACGGCTTCTACTTGGGCGGCTCCCACCTCTCCTATGCCAATGGCATCAACTGGGCCCAGTGGAAGGGCTTCTACTACTCACTCAAGCGCACCGAGATGAAGATCCGCCGGGCCTGAGGGGCTGGCCCCCTTGTGGCCTGCCGCCCCTGCCCCCCACCCCACCCGGCCCCACTGGCAGCTCTGCTGCTCTCAGCACCGCCTCGGCCAGGCCCCCATGGCTCCAGCCAGATGTCCCCATCACATCCCTGGCATCCGCCTCTCGGCTAGGCCCCTGCTCCCTGCCACCCGAGGCTATGCTGCCGCAGCGTCCCAGACCTCCAAAAGGCACCGCGGTCCAGCCCGGACTCGGACCCTGTCCCAAAGGACACGGGGCTGTGTCCCACCTTAGCCAGCTTCCTGACCGCGGCCTCTGTCGGCCGATCCTATAGACCTCTCCTGGCATCTGCCAGGCCACCTGCGTGTGGCCGCTGCTGCCACACCCCAGCAGTCCCACCGGCCGGCCCTTCGCCTTCCTCCCACCCCCATGTTCCCCAGGGGTGAGCACCATGGCCCGGCCCCACTGCACTCATGCTCAGCGGCCCCCTGCCTGCCTGACCCAGGCACCTGAAGCGCAACACCCAAACTGTATTTCACCACAGCTCCCACAGGCTACCCTAAAACGCCACAGTCAAGGCGGGCACACATGTGAGGTCCCCTCACCTGCCCCGGGAAGGGGAGTGTGACTGTGCAAAGGTCAGAGGACCGCCTCTGTGGGGCCGGGAGCAGGTGGGAGTGGAGGTCTCAATAAACCTCAGGACCTGAATGAACCGGCCTTACTGCTATGCATGCGGATACCTTTGCCTGCCCCTATGATGGCACACTGTCCTCGACTCCGAAAATACACTCCATAGACAGGCACTGAGGAGACCTTGTATTTCACAGACAACCTTCAGAGGGCAAAAAACTGTGTCATCATAATAATGTAATAATAATAATAAAACCACGATACTGAAAAGAATCGCTCAGGGGAGGGGTTCCCCCTCTTGGTGTGGCTTGTGCTGGCTCAGGAAGCTGCTGAA
This sequence comes from Antilocapra americana, assembly GCA_007570785.1. Classification (NCBI taxonomy): domain Eukaryota; kingdom Metazoa; phylum Chordata; class Mammalia; order Artiodactyla; family Antilocapridae; genus Antilocapra; species Antilocapra americana. The sequence goes on along the minus strand of ML664177.1, from coordinate 20,930,848 downwards.
GGCCACAGGGTGGGTCTGAGATGAAGCTGGAGATCCGAGCTGATTCCCCGACTGGACGCAGGGCTCTGGCCCTTGGGGACAATCCTGTAGATCTCGGAGCTGGGTCTGCCTCTGGCAGCAAGGCACAGGCTGGGGGCCTCAGGGCTCCTGGAGGTCGGGCAGGTCAGCCAGCAGCATGGGGGAGTCCATCTGGATCTCACGCTGCAGGGACTCAATGTCGGCAGGGTTCATGCCGTGGCCCTCGAGCCAGTCAGCGAGCAGGGAGGCTGAGAGTGAGGCTGAGTCTGCCTGGCTGTGGGTGTGGCGGGGAGAAGGGGTGAGAGACTCCTCCTGCAGGGGGAGCCCCAACCAACAGCCCTACCAGACCCAGAGACCCACTGGACCCACAGCCCAACTCAAAAGGTCCAACCCAGCTCTTACCCATCCTGTGGCCCGTCAGCCACACCCATGTCAAAAGACTGGTTTAGGAATTCCTCCAGGTCAAAGCCAACACCATAGCCAGCTCCACTGCCCTTGGGGGTGCCCGAGAACACGGGGGGCAAAGGGTCCTCCACCTGCAGGGAATGATGGCAACTCACAAAGCAGGCACTAAGAGCCAACTGAGGTTGGCAGGGTGCCCCACCATGACACTGTCCCACCCGTGACCAGGCATGGACAGCAGCGCTGACAGTACCAGCCTCAACAAACTCTGAGCACGGGCTGGCGTCTCCAACAATCTAATTGTCAGCATTAGACTCTGTGAGCAAGGGGCAGGTGAGGGAAGCTCAGCTCTCCTGGCACCAGGACACACACAATCTCTCCTGGCCTCAACAACCTCAGAGCCCACCTCCCTCACTTCCTCCATGTCAGACACAGACATCCCCGAGACCAGGCCTCTCCCTCACCTGCGACTTGGACAGCTGCTGGGTCACCAGGGTGACGTCAGGTGACTCTGATGTGGAGGGCTGTGGGGCCCCCCCGGGGTCTGGAGGGGGTGGGCCAGAGGGGAAGTAAGGTAGAACACTCAGGGCACTAGGGCCAGGCAGACCAGGGGGCGGCACCAGCGGCTGGGGGGCCAGAAGGCCAGAGGCAGCAGTGGTCTGGGGTGGGGCAGGGCCAGCTGCAGGTGCAGGAGGTGGGCAGGCCGGCTGTGGCAGGGGCCCGGTGGGCTGGGTGGCAGGGCCAGTGGGAGGGCTGGGGGGCCGGGCTGGGGGGGGTGTGGGCACGGGGGCGGGGGGCTGGGCCATGCGAGTCCAACGCTCCAGCAGGCTGCGATCGTTGTCGCTGAGCACCAGCCCAGCCAGGGGGTCGGCAGAAGGGCCCCCCGAGACCCCCGTGCCCCGCTCCTTGCGCTCGCGCTCCTGCCGCCTCTTCTCCCGCTCTTTGGCCCGCTCCTGCCGCCGTCGACGTTTCTCCTCCCGTTCCCGCTGGCGCTCCTGGGCGGTCACCGGCTTCCGAGGCTCAGGAGCTTCCAGAGGGGCACTGGGGCCATCTGTGAGGAGGATGGGCAGGTAAAGGTAAGAGCCTGTCCAGGCAGGGGGTCCCCCTCTGCCCTCCACTCCCCAGCCAGGCACCTCGGAGCCGGCTCCTCAAGGACTTGAGCAAGGCAGCCTTGAGGGCAGCCTTGGTGTTGTCTGAGATGGCCCCCTCCTTCTTTGGAGGGGCTGGTTCACTGGCTGGTGGGGGTGGCTGCAGGGTCAAGTCAATGGTGTCTGGTGCAGGGCCGGGGCACGGCAGTGGGGCTGGTGGAGGGGACTCCATGGCACAGTCCCCACTCGGAGCCCAGGGGCTGGGCATTTCCACATCGGGGCAGCTGGGCTCACTGGCCACAGGCTGCAAGGAAGGCTGGAAGCGGATCTGCTGGCGGATGCCCTCACGCCGTGCGTGGAAGTCCTCGATCTCTGCCACAATGGCCTCCTTAATGCGCTCCCTAGTGAGGGCTTCACGGTCAAAGGCAAAGTCAAAGGGCGGGGCACAGTCAGGCTCGTCATCGGGGTCATGGTACTTGGCCAGGAAGGGGTGGCGGAGGGCGGCAGCTGCAGAGACACGGGCGCTGGGCTCGAAACGCAGCATGCGCCCCAGTAGAGAGAGTGCCTGGCGGTCAGCGCCCGGGTACACCGTCTCCCAGGGCACAGGCTGACGCGGAGGCAGGCTCTGGATATAGGCCCGCACCCGCTCAGCTCCCACAGCCTGAATCACAGCCGGCGACGGGGTACCCAGCACCGTCATGATCAGCTGCAGCTGGTGCACGTAGTTTTTGCCTGGGAAGAGCTGGCGCCGGGCCAGCATCTCCCCAAAGATGCAGCCCACGGACCACAGGTCAATGGCCTGTGTGTACTCATGCAGCGAGAGCATGAGCTCAGGGGCGCGGTACCAGCGCGTGGCCACATACTCGGTCATGAAGTACTGGTGCTCAGCGGGCGAGGTGCACAGGCCACGGGCCATGCCAAAGTCCCCAATCTTGAGCTCGCAGTTCTCGTTTACCAGCAGGTTGGAGGGCTTGAGGTCGCGGTGAATGACCTGAGCCGAGTGCATGTACTTGAGGCCCCGCAGCAGCTGGTACAGGAAGTAGCGCACATGCTCCAGTGTCAGCGGCTGTGAGGAGTGGATGATCTGGTGCAGGTCGCTCTCCATCAGGTCCAGGACCACATAGCTGAGGAGCAGGGGAGAGACGCAGGCTGTCTTGCCCACACTCCAGCCCCACTGTCACCACGCCCTCCCAGCTCCAAACAGGTCAAAGTCTTACTCTTGGACTCTGTAGGGGCTGCCTGCATGGTATCAAGATTCTCTACAACTTTTCCATAGACTCAAGTGAAATCACTTTTCTCTCCAGGCCTAGCTTTTCTCATCAGAAAAAACATGAGGCTGGACTAGACCAGTCTGGCCCCCAGGGTTTAGTTTGGGGGCCCTCTCCACTGTGTGGTAGTGGCTGCTTGAAAGGCTATGATGAGAATTTAAAGGCTTCTACAATCTGCAGGACAGTGTTCTGTGACCGACTAGTAACATCTGCTACTGGAATAGGAAAGAACAGACATAGGATAAATATCCTACATTCGCTATGCTATATACAGAGATTCTGGGCTTCCCAGGTGGCACTAGCAGTAAAGAACCCACCTGCCAATGCAGGAGATGTGGGTTCGATCTCTGGGTCAGAAAGCTCTCCTGGAGGAGGGCATGAGAACCCACTTTAGCATCCTTGCCTGGAGAATCCCCATGGACAGAGAAGCCTGGCAAGCTACAGTCCACAAGGTCGCAGAGTCAAGACATTACTGAAGCAACTTATCATGCACACATACTAAGATTCTATAAAACTGTCACTTCTACACTTTCTTTGAAGAAATCGTACATGTCCCTGGCAAACTCTTAGGGAGCACTCGTCTTAGACTCATGGGACTTTCCCCAGCCTACCCTACATTAGGTTCAGTTGCCCTTCCCGAACTTCAGCAGGATGGTTCCAGCCTTCAGAAAAGGTACCAACTCTTCCTCCCTCCCTATCCCCACTCCTTACACAGATTTGAACTCGCCATAGGGAACAGTGGGCCTCAGGATGTCCTTGATGGCAATGATGTTGTCGTGCTTGAAGTGCTTGAGGATCTTCAGTTCCCTGAGAGTCCGCTTGGCATTGGTCACCACGTCAAAAGCGTTAGGGATCTTCTTAATGGCCACCTGCTGGCCTGGGGAACAGGGGAAAAGCAGATGCCACCTGGGATAGCTGGTGAGCTGCACAGTAGCACATGGCCTTTTTCGATATGCTATGCATGTGACAACAGCTACTACAGAAAACCTACTATGTGCCAGAACCTGTGCTGAGCATAGTAGGTACATGACCACATCTCCCCTTCACCTCCCTCCTGAGGCAGGTACTCACAGGTCAAAGTCACAGACATGGAGACCTGGGCACAGTAATTTGTTGGGCATATTGCACAGCTAGTTAGCGGTACTTCCCTACACTCTCTGTGTCTCAGGCATCTTCATCTCACCATCAACCTGATGCCTGCTGTCTGCTCCAGAACACACTCTGGGGAACCTCCATTCTGATCTCACTGGGACTGTCACCTTTCTAAGGAGGAAGCAGACTGCTGTGCTGGCAGAGCCACCAGAGTTTCCAGAGCCCCGAGCCCAACACAGAGGCCGGCCCACAGACAGCACCCAGTCCCTGCTTGCTGACTTGACTGAGATTTCACATCCCAGTTTCCTTGCTGGGGACACGGCGGGCCCCACCCCCCGGGGCCTGGTTCCCACACGTGCTAGCGGCCGGGCGGGTGGCTCACCTGTGAGGCGGCGGCGCGCGGAGGACACTACCCCGTAGGCCCCGTTGCCAATGGTCTCGATGATCTCGTACTCGTCCCCCACGTCGAAGGTCACGTCGAAGGACCGCGCCTTCAGCAGGGCCAGGTTCTTGGCCGCCACCGAGGCGGCGGTGCCAGCGGGTTCCGCCTTCACAGGTCCGGGGGGCTCCCCGGAGCCGTCCTCACCGTCGTCCTCCTTCAGGGGCTCGGCCATGGCGTCTGCGTGGACACGCAGGAGAGGAGGGGCCCGGCCCCGGACTCAGGGACCCCTCGGAGGCTCCAGACCCGCAGGACGAGCGGCGCACGGAGCCCGCGTCCTGCACGCTCGGGAGCCCCCAGCTCAACCCCGCGCGGGACGCGGGGTCGGCAGTGGGGGAGGCGCCGCGAGGCGCGGTCCAGGAAGAAAGCGAGGGGCGGGGCGCCCGCTCTTGGTCCTCTCTAGGCGGATAGTGCCTCACCCCGACGCCGCCCGGGCCCTCGACGCCGCCCGGGCGTCCAGTCCCCGGGTCGGGGTTGGGGGCGTGGGACCCGAATACCCGCTCCCTCAGTGGGTCTGGCCGCCGCCACCACCTCAGCGGAACGCTCAACTCCGCCGGTCTCCCGCCCCGCCCCTCAAGACCACGCCCCCAGTCTCTGACCAATCGCTAGACGGCCTTTGTTAGGGTGCCCACCCCTTCCACTTGCTCCTCCAATCCGCGCCTACCTTCCGAGGAAGCCACGCCTTCACCCGCGCCCGCGCCGTGGTCCAGTCTCCAGGAGGGAACCACCCAACCCGCGCTCGGCGCTCAGCCGGGGCGCGGCCGCCTGGCTCAGTCCTCGGACGCAGGCGCGCCAGCAGACCCGGGCGCAGCAATACTGCTAGGCACCGCCTCCTGCGTCCGTGCGCGCGCTTCCGCTCCGATCTTCCAGGTCCTCTCAGGTCAGTTGCTGGTGGCCTCGGGATCTTGGAGGGCTGAGGCTACCGGGTGTTACCATCACTCAGTCCCCCCTCTTTTAGGCCCCTCTTCCCTTATCAGCCCCTATCAGCCCGGGGATTGGGTGCCCCATTTTCCCGATGGGCCCCGGGAGCCCGGCGCTTGGGAATGCGTGGTCCCAGGTAGACGGTGATCCTTCACATCCAACCACAGAGATCCCAGTCCTCCGGGTTGTAGAGCGTCGGCCCGAAGCCGCCCTGACTTCCGGTATCTGGTCCTCTCAGCTCACCTTCCGGCGCTCCGGGCTTCGGCCAAAGCTTCGCCAGCCTCGGCCGTGAACTTTCCGTGGGGCGGCTCAGTTCAGTGACTCCCGCGCTGTGGCTGCAGGGCAGCGGGCAGGGCCACAGGGTCAGCTTCTTGGCCGGTCAGCTTCTTGTCCTCTGCCCTGCCGATCTTCAGGGCCCGCGTTCGACCTCGCGGCGAGTGCGCGCCGAACGCTGACCCTTCTGCGTCCCGAAGCGGCTCGCAGGAGGTCGTGTGTCCTCCAGTGACAGACGAGAAAGAGCCAGGGGGCGGGGAGGCCAGGAGTTAGGCCTGAGGGCCCTAGGGAGGGTCCATCCCTTAGACCAGAAAAGAATTTTGTTTACATTCCCCACTGTTGTGGTTTATTTTTTACTAAAACATACTTACAGGAAGTGCCACATAACCTAAGTGTATGAATAAGGTCACAAACTGAACTTATCAGTGTATCGAAGTCAGGTGGAGGAAAACAAAAAAAAATCCAGAACATTACCAGCCCTTCAGAAGCCCTTTCTCATTTCTAGTGGTTATAACTTACTTCTGTTAACTTTTCCATACTTTGGGGGTCGGGGGTTGCCGTGAATTCTAGGAGGTTCACTGGGGCCCATACATTAAGATGGAAAAGTGGAGACTGCATTTTAAAAATAAAACATCAGGGAAAATGTCTGGGAGTAACAGCTCTAAGACAAATAAATACCTCGTATTTAGACATGGAAAGATCACTTGGACCTCCTGAGTTAACTATACATTTGGTTCTGGTTTTCTTGAAAGCATAGCAAAAAGCCAAATTCTCTGTTACATGATTTGTATTCATGGGAAGTGAACATTTTCTGCACTGAGTTCTGGAAACGTTTCCATGATGGTCTTTCCTTAAGTGACATGGTAGACAACCTTCCTTAACTGACGTATGTGTGCATTAAGTTCTGCAGTGTCCATCAGTGAAAAGAGAGGGCATGAAACTGCAGGACCCAGAAACATGTCTTCTCAGGAAACCCGATGGCCAATTCTGTGACAGTCTGGTCTGCTAAAGGAATAAAGCATAGATAGCAGAAAAGACCCATACATTTTGAATGCTTTAAATACTTCTTTAGAAATATTTCAGCTAGGATTGGCATACAAGTTATAGACGATTCAACTTTCTCTGGCAAAACATCCCTGTTTCTCATTTACTTTGTAAAAAATATTTTAATTATTTGTTTGGTTGCACTGAGTGGTCTTGGTTGTGGCACGTGGGCTCCAGAGCATGCAGTCAGTAGCTGCAGCACACAGGCTTAGTTGGTCATGGGCATGTGGGATCCTACCTAGCTCCCCAACCAGGCATTGAACCCACAGTTCTCTGCATTACAGGGCAGATTCTTAACCACTGAACCCAGAGAAGTCCCTTCATTTACTTTTGAATCCACCATGAGCTGCTTTACTTCTCCCCCTACTAGACCCTGACTCTGCCCTGAGAAAGTTGTCAGTTATCTAACATTCTTCAGCCTTGTCTTATGAGCTTACTTCATATGACACAACTGACTACTTCAAGAAAAAGTTGTTTCATGTGGCTCAAAATTCAAATCATAATAAAAAGGTTCAAGTGAAAATCCTGGTCTCATGCCAGGTGGCTGATTTTATAGTTTCCTACTGGGCTTCCCTTGTGGCTCGGCTGGTAAAGAATCCTCCTGCAATGTAGGAGACCAGAATTTGGTCCCTGGGTTGGGAAGATCCTCTGGAGAAAGGAAAGGCTACCCACTCCAGTATTCTAGCCTGGGGACACGACTGAGCCACTTTCACTTTGATTGGAAGTAAAAAAGAAACAATAAAAATACAAAACACACAAACACAACTATACATTCTTATCTGCCTCCCCTTGACAAAATATAGCAAATCATTTACACTTTTCCTGAAATCATTAAGTATCAAAAACCAGAGGGATCTCTCGTTCTTAATAGCTTTTTTTTTTTGAGATACAATTCACATACTGTAGAACATTTATAGGGTTCAGTACATGAATTTAGTAGGTTCAGAAAGTTTTGGAAATATCACACCACCCAATTTTAGAACATTTTCATCATCTCAGAAGAAAGCCATTAGTCACTCCTGATTTCCCCTCACCAGCCCCTGGCAATCACTAATCTACTTCCTGTGAGCCTATGGCAACCACTAATCTACTTCCTGTCTCCCGCTGCCTATTCTGGATGTTTCAGATCAATGCAGTCATACACTCCCCGATCTTGAGACCTTTTGTATCTGACTTTTTTCACTCAGCCTGTTTTCCAGGTTCATCCTTTGTATCAGAACTTCATTTTTATTTTTAAAGCTGAATATGTTATACTGTATAGGTAGACAGCATTTGTTTATCCCATCATCAACTGATGGACATTTGGGTTGCTTCCACTTTTTGGCTGGTGTGAATAATTGTGCTCTGGACATTCATGGACAAGGTTTGTATGGACCTAAGCTTTCCGAGCTCTTGGGTACAGATCTAAGGGTGTGATTGCTGGGTCATATGGTAAATTTTTTAACCATTTTGAGGAACTGCCGAACTGTTTTCTTTAGTGGTTGCACCAGTTCACTATCTCCCCAGTGTATTTGAGGGTTCCAATTTCGCCACATCCTCACCAACACTTATTATTTTCTTATTTTTTTCTTTTTAAACTGTAGTCATCCTGGTGGGTATGAAGTAGTATGTCATTGTGGTTTTGATTTGCATTACTCTCACGACTAATGATGTTGAACATCTTTTCACAGGCTTGTCAGCCATTCTTCTTTGGGGAAACATTTGTTCAGTGTCTATTCAGTTCCTTTCTATTTTGTTTGTTTGTTTGCTTTAGGCTGTGTTGGGTCTTTGTTGCCTGGAGAGCTTTTTCTCTAGTTGCAACAAGCTGAGGCTACTCTCTGTGGTGTGCCGGCTGCTCACTGCAGTGGCTTCTCTTGTTGCAGAGCATGGGCTCTAGGGCATGTGGGCTTCAGTAGCTGCAGCACAGGCTCTAGGGCGTGTGGGCTGAGTAGTTGCGGTTCCTAGACTCCAGAGCACAGGCTCAATATTTGTGGTATAGGGGCTTAGTTGCTCCATAGTATGAGGAATCTTCCTACTGGCAGGCAGATCTTTTACCACTGAGGCACCACAGAAGCCCTCATTGGCACTGAACCCACTTTTATTTTTATCTAAAACTTTATATAGACTTTATAAAAAAACTTTTATTTTTATTTACATATTTGTTTAAAATTTATTTAAATTTTTTACTTTTATTATTATTTTTTGTGGTGCCACCATGCAGTTTGCAGGATCTTAGTTCCCTGACCAGGGATTGAACCTATGTCCTCAGCAGTGAAAGCTTGGAGTTCTAACCACTGGACCAGTGGGGAAGTCTCACCTCATTCTTTTTTTACAGCTGCATAATACTTCTCTTCAAATATAACCTATTTAACCAAGACCCTATAGGTGTATACTACTACTTTAAGGTTTTTGCTCTTGCAAGCAATGTTGCACTAAATTATCTTGAACACATCATTTTGTGCACTGCAAGTTTAAAATACCCAGAAGTGGATGTGTGCCAAGTTAAAGAGTATTGCAGTTGTGATTTTAATAGGTAATGTCAAATTTCTGTCCTTATTTGTGGTTGTTTAGTTGCTAAGTCATGTCAGACTCTTTGCAACTCCATGGATGGTAGCTCACAAGGTTCCTCTGTCCATGGGATTTCCCAGGCAAGAATACTGGAGTTCAAAATTAGGAAAAGAATACATCAAGGCTGTATATTGTCACCCTGCTTATTTAACTTACATGCAGAGTACATCATGCAAAATGCTGGGCTGAATGAATCACAAGCTGGAATCAAGATTGCCAGGAGAAATATCAACAACCTCAGATATGCAGATGATTAATACTCTAATGGCAGAAAGCAAAGAAGAACTAAAGAGTTTCTTGATGAGGGTGAAAGAGGAGAGTGAAAAAGCTGGCTTAAAACTCAACATGATCAACTAAGATCATGGCATCCAGTCCCATCACTTGATGGCAAAGAGATGGGGGAAAATTGGAAGCAGTGACAAATTTTATTTTCTTGGGCTCCAAAATCACTGTGGACAGTGACTGCAGCCACAAAATTAAAAGATGCTTGCTCCTTGGAAGAAAAGCTACGACAATCCTAGACAGCATATTAAAAAGGAGAGAGTCATCATTTTGCCAACAAAGGTCCGTATGTATATAGTCAAAGCTATAGTTTTTCCAGCAGTCATGTATGGATGTGAGAGTTGGACCGTAAAGAAGGCTGAGCACTAAAGAACTGATGCTTTGGAACTGTGGTGCTGGAGAAGACTCTTGAGAGTCCCTTGGACAGCAAGGAGATTAAACCAGTGAATCCTTAAGGAAATCAACCCTGATTATTCATCAGAAGGACTGATGCTGAAGCTGAACTCTAATGCTTTGGCCACCTGATACAAAGAGCCAGCTTATTGGAAAAGACCCTGATGCTGGAAAAGATTGAGGGCAAAAGGAGAAGGGACCAGTCCTGGAGTCTGTTCTCCATGGAAGGGCTATAGTCTCTGTGTCAGGCCTAAGGGCGGCCTCCTCCAAGAGGGCTGACGCCACATGCCATACCTCCCAGGACTGCTGCTGCTCCTGTCTCCACAGCAGGTCACTGCTGACCCATGCCTCTGCAGGAGACCCTCAAACACTCACAGGCAGGTCTGGATCAGTCTCCTGTGGGGGTCACTGCTCCTTTCCCTGGGTCCTGGCACACATAAGGTTTTGTTTGTGCCCTCCAACATGTCTACCTTCGCCTTCTCCCAGGGGGAGTCCCTGTCTCTGTTCATGGCTGAGAAGGGGGCTCAGCAGGGCAGGGGTGTGATAACCTAAGAGCACACAGTGTGGGCAGGTGGGGTGCCGTCTCTGCTCCCAGGACTCCCTGTGCCTGGCTCCACTCTCCCCACTGACTAAGGCCAACAGCCCTGAGACACCCACTGAGTAGCCAGCCCTGCGCGGCCCACACCCGGATTTGCAGAGGCTATGGAAGCTGCTCTGGGGCCACTTGTCAGCCTGAAGCCCCTCCCCCTTTCCCTTCTCCCAGCAGACATGCACTTATCTTGTTAGACAGAACTCTGTCACGTAGCCACCCCCCTGCAGGGGTCTGAGAAATCAAATGCTTAGTCAGGCACACGGCTGCCCACCAAATCAGGATTTGTTAGAAATGGAGAATAGACATTGAACAGGTAAGGGCCAGAGTCACATCTGATCTAGAGATGGGGGTGGGTGATGCCCTAGTTCCCAAAACCAAGACAGGACCTTCTCAGGGACCCTGGAGACTGGGAGGCTGAGTTCCGTCACTCAAGGTCCACAGCTCCCCAGGACAGACCAGCTCCCTCTGTCTCAGCCCTGGGGGGTCAACACTCCTTCCCAAAGGTGGCAGGGGCCAAGAGTCCCATTGGCCCAGAGCCCATACCACAGGTGACAAGCAGTGCAGTGGGGGTGGGTGTGAAGGAGGTGCTGGCCAGCAGCTTGGACTGCCCCTTGACGTCCTCCAGGACTGCCAAGCCCTCCAGGCCATACACAGTCACACTGTGACACACACACACTAGTAGTCACAGCATGGCGCTCACATGCCCTTGTAGTCCACGGACACACGCCTACCCGGGACGCACAGAATTCAGGGGCACCACTGTGCACACAAGTTGACTGTTAACCCTACTCCAGTCCGTCTCTCCCCACTCCCCCGAGCTTCTCTCCAGCACCCAGTGCTCTGTAGACATCTCCAGGGGATGCCCCACAAGGCTCCTGGGCCTGTGACCACTGCCACGTTCACCAGTGCCCTGGGAAGGCCCCCATCTCACCCGCAGGCTGACCGACCACTTCCACACCCACCCCCAAGCCAGAGCCTCAGTCACTCACCACATCACCAAGCACATGCTCCGGGCAGGGCAGTCTCCCAGGGGGTGGGAGGCGGGAAGGGGAAGGGGTTGACCGTGAATACAACATGTACAAATCTCTGCACTTGAAGGACCCAGATTTAGCCGGGAAGAGGACAATAAAGTCAGTCATTGAACTAGACAGTGTTTTGGGTGACAGGCCCCAGGCATGGACCCAGGAAGGGCTGATGGGGGAGGGGGTGGTGATTTTCCATGGAATGATCAAGAAAAGCCAGCCAAGATGGTGACCTTGGAGCAAGGACTTGAAGGGAGGAGCGGGAAGGAGCCCCATGTGGATGGAGCAGCAGGAACAGCATTCTGGGCAGATGGAACAACAGACGCAGGGCCCAGAGGCAGGGTGTGCCTGGCCTGTGTGAGAATCAGCAAGGGGGCAGTGATCGGGACAACTGCTCGCTGCCTGGTCCCAGCTGCCATCACTTCCCGCCAGGACCCTTGCTGTCATCACTGAGTCACTGTCCTCTTAGCCTCCTCTCGCTGCTGTGTTCCTCCCTGCCCAGCAGCCAGAGTGACCTTTCAGCAAATACAGGTGAGGCTTCAACAACCACAAGATGAGTGTCCCCATCTTGTGGGATCAAGTCTACGCCCCAGGCCCGCAAGGCCCTGCTGGTGGAGAGTGGGGGACAGATGGAGGAAGTGGCCCTCGTGATGGGACTGGCTTCCTGGAGGCCAAGTGCAGAGCCTTGTGGCAGCCCCAGCTGTGGTTCCTTTGAGGTCATCCCCTTCATTCATCTGCATGATTTCCTCTCTCAGATCTGCTGGAAAAGCCCCAAGGAAACCACTGATGGGTATGTGCAGCCCGGGGCAGCTGGGGAGTAGGTTGTCAGGGAGCAGGTGGTGGGAAAGCTCCCAGGAGGAAGGGACCAGCCTGGGTGAGCTGCTCAGCAGCGGAGTGGCTGTCCTTCCTCTGGCACCTGTGTGTGGGGCTGCAGACAAAACACAGGAGGCCCTACTGTGCTTGAATTTCATATACCCGATGAGCGGTTCTTCAGTTGTGGAGGACCCACCTGCATCCTGTTTTCCTTTGCTGAATCTGTGGCCCTACAGGAGGACCACAAGTGCCTCCAAACCAGCCTCCCGGCTACCTTGGCCCGAGGTCTCGGCCCCATGTTGGGGGCCAGAGATGCCTGGTGAAAACCCAGTGGCTTCACATCTCTCCTGGGCTCCCCCCAGTACTTGGAGGCCTCGGTGAGCTGTGTCGTGCACATTGTCAAACCACCTCCAACCCCCACGGCATGCTGGGGAAGTACTCTCTGAAAAAATAAAGCCAATAAAATGTAAAGAATGAAAAGTCCTAATTTTAGCATTTGCCAGTTTCTGTAGCTGATTTCAAGCCACCAGCATGTCACTAGAAGCCGAGTTGCACACAGTTCTCTGAGTCAGCTGTGTGAGCCCATGTCAGCCTCTCTGATCCTTGAGCACATTCCGCCCCAGGGTCTTTGCACCTACTGTGCTCACACTGTGGCGGGAACGCCTGCCCCACCCCTGCACAGGACTTGCCCCTTCCCTGCTTTCAGGACGTTGTACACCATCCACAATAATCCTCCCCTCACTCTCCAGCCCTCTTTATTTTTTTCCTCATAGTAGCTCCTAGATTATTGAACAGGTTTACATGTTTGTCTCCCCACTAGAAAGTCACTCCATGAGGGCAAGAGCCATGCCTGTCTTGTTTTCCACTTAATTCCAAGCACCTAACCCAGTGCCTGGCACACAGCAGGAGCTCAGTAAACACCTGTTGAGTGAGCGATAACGCTCAGCTCAGTAAGCTTGGCTCCCATGACCTTGATGTTCATTTTGTGCATTGGTTGGAGCCACTCAATACACCCCAGCCCCACAGGGGCCAGCTGGACACACAAATTTCAACCCCACTCCACTCCCACTCCGCTGTGCAGCCTTGGTGATGGAGATGCAGCTCTATCTCTGAGGCTCCTGAATTTGTCCCCTGTGAAGGAGGATTAACTAATAACTTCCACCTCCTGAGCTACTGTGGGCACCATGTGGCTGAATGGATGGGAAAGCAATTTGCAACTTATAGCTGCTAACATTTAGGAGCCCCCACCCACCCCACTATTTCTCAGAAGGAAAGACATTTTGGAGTTATTAGAAACATCCTAGAACTGTCAAAAGTCCTCACAATCAGCTACACATGATGTAAAAGCAAAAATCATTCAGTAACAGCTTTTTAAAAAAAATCTAGTAGAAAACTTGACTTTTCATTATTTTCATCAAGTAGAAACCTGAGGAAATGACCTTAACAAAGCAATCTCCACTTAGAGCGAGTCTTCTTGACCACCATGTGGAGACGCTTACCTGGCTCTGTCTTGTCTGGCATACTTTTTAAAAAAAAAAAAAAAAAAAACACCTCATCTTTCTGTTGTCCCTTCCCCATCCTTGAGGACTTCAGTACATTTCAAAATGATGCCAGGACTGCTCTGGTGGTCCAGTGGGTAAGACACCAAGCTCCCACTGCAAGGGGCTTGGGTTCCCTCCCTGGTTGGGGAACTAGATCCCACATGCCACAACTAAAGACTTTGCATGCCACAACAAAGATCGAAGACCCAAGGTGCCACAACTAAGACCCCATGCAGCCAAATAAATGTATTTTTAAAAATGTCATTCTAAATTATCCCAGCTCTCAGCTGGCTCTTCCTAGGGAGTATCTCTCACTGTCCCCTGGACCCCAATCCCCCCTCCACTCAACCTCTCTTCTGGGCACCCAGAAGGAGTGATGTCCCAAAGGAAGGAACTACCTGTCCAGGACCATGCAGAGTGGCTGGCAATTGCCACCCCCTCCCATGAGCCAGTCAGGCCATGCCTCTGCCACCTCAAGTCCCAGATGAAGGATTAGATAACTGCCACAAATGAGCTTTCTCTGCCCTACCTAACATCATCTAAAAATTCACCCAACATGACAAAATTAGGAGAGTTCAAGGAAACAGCGATTTCCCAGCTGTGGACCCCAACGTCTACAACCAGGGCTGGTTTCTGCTGGTAGGTGTGGCTTCCGGCCATCAGCAGGCACCTGTGAGGACAGGCTGGGCGTGTTTTGACCAACTAGACCTCTGATCAGGTTGGTCAAGATCTGTGTCATGTACATCATTCAGCATTTTAAACGCCGCCCCTTCCTCAACAACCGCCTGGGACCGAGCATGCCTCGTTATCCCCTGGATTATTTCCACACCTGAACTCTTATGTTTCTGGAAGCTGCATCTTTCAGCACAGCAGAAAAACAAAAGCTAGAGGTGGAGATGTGCTTATTGAGACTGACAGCAGCAGCACGTGGTTCTCCATGGAGATAAGAATGGGTGACTCCGCGTTCATTCTGTGTCCTCCCTACTATCTCACCTGAGCGCAAGCTCCCAGGCTCCCTTGCAGCTAGAAGAGGCCTCGAACCCCAGTTCCAGCTACTGGGCTGTGCAGGATGACCTGTCCTATGCCAAGTCCTGCTGGGGATGCCCAGCCTCTCCCCCTGCTCTGCTTAGAACATGGCCCTGTACCTGGAGCTGAACTGGCAGTCTTGTTATGAGGACAAAAGCCACGTGTTAAGCAGGTGGGGAGAACCAGGTCCCTCCCACCTGGTGTCAGCTCTGGATAGTCTTGATTTTGAGACAAATGAGCCTTATGTATTTGAACCCTACTTGGGTTTTCCGTCACATGCAGCCTAACCGCCATGCTGTGCACCCAACATGTGAACTCCTGGCAAGCTTCACTTCTCTGCCTGGCTTTGGCTGATGTTGAGTTTATGTCCCATGGATTGAAAATGAATGGTTTTTAAAGACCTGCAGTGTTTCCCAGAATTTAGCCAGCAACTCAACTTGCTGTCTCCAAGCAAGGTGAACACCAATTGCATTACTTCCTTCACTATGGGGACCATTGATCCCCTCTGCTGAGCTCTGTGAGGTCAGGATCTTATGACCCCCAGTTTCCTGGAAACTGAGACTCAAAGAGAAGTTGAGCCCTAAGTCCAAGGTCACACAGCCAGTGAGGGGCAGAGCTCAGATTGGAACTCAGCTCCCCCTGCTGGTTAAGCCCTGGAAGCAGGGGCCCTGGCATATCCCCCTTGAACTAGAGAATGAAGCAAGCATGCCCATCCTGGGGCTGATCTGGAGAGGCCAGCGACCCTCCTGGCTCTTCAAGTGACTCGGCAGGAAAAGGACAGTCCAGGCCAGGCCCTCATCTTCCTAGTGAGACACTGAGGCCCAGAGAGGGGCAGTGCCCTGCCAGGACCACACTGCAAGCTGGGGACATCTGCTTTGGGCTTGCCCCGACAACAGACCTACTGATTCAGCTGTGCTGCTGGAGGCTGGGGTCCCTGAGTTCCCTGACTCCAAACCGACCTCTGGATGGAATCTGGCTTTCAGCGTTCTAAGGTCCCTCCCAGAGGCCCCTCTCTTCTGCCCACTTGTTCACTCACTCATGAGTTCACTCAACAAACACTTAGTGAGTGGGTGCTTGGGCAGTTGAGTGTGGTCCAGGAGCCCGGTCAGGCCACAGCCCCTCCGTGCTGGAGAAGGCCCCTGCCCAATTAGGGCTTCTCTGGAGGACAGGACAGTCATCTGGAGCTTGACGCTCAAAAGGAAGGTCACATGGAAAGGGTGGAAGGAACAGCATGTACAGAGACCTGCAATGCATTGAATTAAGCCTTTAAAAGGGGTTGGTTTGAGGTTATGTGATTTCTACCTCAAAGAAAATCAAGTATATGTAATTTTAAAGAAGGTGATATGTGTGCAGGTACCCAGTACCACGAGGTTGAGAGGAAGGAGAGATGGGCAGCAGCAGGGGGTGATGAGGGACCCGACAGGCCAGAGGACCTGTGACACACAGCTGCGGGCCTGGCCTGTGGCCCATCCCACAGGGAGCTGACACACACCCTCTGCCAGAAAACCTAGAGCTGGGCTGGGAAGGAAGGCCTATAAGGGTTGTCAGAGGAATGACCTTGGGGACCCTGGGGCCCAGAGACCCTGATTGAATTGCAGCTCTGCTGCAGACTCCCCGAGTTCCTGGGAAGACCCTTCCCTGTAAACAAGGAGCAGCAGTGCTCTCATGGAGTCAAGTGTTGTGGGTGCTGCAGAGCTTTGTAGGGCCTAGGGAGGGGTGAGGAGGAGGTCTGTGGGTGCTAATGTCACTGCTGGTCTCTGTCTCTCACCTGAGATGGCAAGTCTGTTTCAGCGTGACCCTGAGCCGAGACTGACTGGCACTGGAAAGTTGTGAGAGCAAGTCCAGTGTGGAGGAATTGCTCCTGTGCCCAGGAGGGTCCAGGACTTCTGGGTCTGGTGGCCTGGCCCTAGCCTGGCTGGCAAACCCACCATTTCTCAGCAGTGCTATGCAGCCTGTCCCTCCAGCCACTGGGCCCAAACCTTTGTTCCCATGGTAGCTGTGTTGTGCCCAGAGGTTTGAGCCTGACTCCAGGAAGGACAGGAACAGAAGTCTGGGGTGGAAGTGTCAGGGGAGATGCTGGGCTGGGCTGGGCTGAGCAGTCGGCCAAGGTGGAGCTGGGGCGCCACAGAGCGGAAATCCCCAGTCTCTGACCCTGAGAACAGCCCAGCTCTGACTGCTGCTGGCTGGCATGCAGACACGGGCATCAGGTATTGGTGCCCGCTATGCCAGGGCCAGCTTCCAGCCCCACCCAGCCCTCAGGGCGACACTGGGCACTCTCCCCACCCCCTCCCTTGGACCACAGTGTGTCCCCAGTCTCAGTGGGCCTGGCCCTGAGGGGACTGTGAGAGTACAATGGAGGAAGAAGCTGCACTGAGAGGGGCTAGGGGTCCAGAGACAGGACAGGGAGGACTGGAAGTCCAGCAGGGGTGGAAAGTTTTGCGACCAGGTTGGTGCCAACCTCCTGAGGGTTGGCTCCCCTCCCTGCACAGACCCCTACATCCCGCCCCGAAAACTGCATAGCATCCTGCCTAGGCCACTGCACACCAGTACCTGCAAAGACCCCCTCCTCCTCCCTCTGACTGTCCTGACCTGAAGACCCATCTGCCCAAGGGCTCCCGATGTACCAGACCCCATTCCAGTGAGGATTCTAGTCGGGCCTCACCAGCCCCGCAGTCTCTCCTAAGGCCACTAGGTCTGGTTATCTCCTACCTTCCAGGATCTGTACCCCTAATGGACACCCCAGAGATTTCTCCCCGCCCCCAGGAGACTCCCTGTCCAGGTTCTGGGCAAGTGTGGGGCAGCCTTGGACACAGCCAGGTTTGCAACTCTAGGGAGCCCCTGATTATTTAACAGCAAGCATCTTGTTGAAAACCGATTTGTGTAACACCAAGCCTCAAAAGCCACTGGGAGGAAAGTGTTGGACAAGAGTGGTATCATCTGTGGAGAAGCATCTTCACTAGAAAGGGAGGGTGTGTATGGGGGGATCATGGCCAAGGACTCTGGGAGGCAGACTCTCATCTGAGCCCCGGACCCACCCATCAGCCTCCCCAGCCTCAGCCTCTCTTATCAGAGGTGTGAACACTGGCTGCCCACGCCCCATCCCCTGTCAAGTATCTTTGCTCACCTGGCGGGGGGTCGGGAGGGGACTGTCAGTGGGCCTGGGCTGGCTGTGACCCATCCTTCCCTTTCCCTCACAGAGGTTCTCCTGGGACAACCCCTGGTCTGCTACCGGGCCAGCAGCTGGCTGCTGCAGGGTGTGATGACCTGGGCACCCTGCTGAGGGCACGGCCTCCCTGATGTCTCCACACCTGTCCATCCCTTGATTCTCTGGATCCCAGATAAGGTTTCTAATGCCGCCTTTGATACCTCGGCCAAGAAACGCCCTTGGCGCTGGCCCAAGCACAGGAACGAAA
Source organism: Antilocapra americana (assembly GCA_007570785.1). NCBI lineage: Eukaryota > Metazoa > Chordata > Mammalia > Artiodactyla > Antilocapridae > Antilocapra > Antilocapra americana. The sequence continues at coordinate 20,912,674 of ML664177.1, read as the reverse complement.
GCAGCAGCAAGGATCCCAAGCTGATGGAGTCCTCGCTCGGCTCTGTACCTACAGCTCTGACTGAGTCCCAGTCTCCTTGCTTCTGAATCTGCTTTCTCTTTTGCGAAATGCCTGTTGTTCAGTTGCTCAGTCATGTCCGGCTCTTTGTGACCCCATGGACCTGCAGCATGCCAGGTCTCCATGTCCATCATCAATTCCTGCAGCTTGCTCAAACTCATGTCCATTGAGTCAGTGATGCCATCCAACCATCTCATCCTCTGTTGTCCCCTTCTTCTCCCACCTTCAATCTTTCTCAGCATCAGGGTCTTTTCCAATGAGTCAGTCTTTCTCAGCATCAGGGTCTTTTCCAATGAGTCAGTTCTTTGCATCAGGTGGCCAAAGTATTGGAGTTTCAGTTTCAGCATCATTCCTTCCAATGAATATTCAGGACTGAGTTCCTTTAGGATTGACTGGTTGGATCTCTTTGTTGTCCAAGGAACTCTCAAGAGTCTAGTCTTCTCCAATGCCACAGTTCGAAAGCATCAATTATTTAGTGCTCAGGCTTCTTTATGGTTCAACTCTCACATCCCTACATGACTACTGGAGAAACCATAGCTGCCACCAGTGCTCAGGCAACCGGGACACGGGACTGGCCCAGCCCGGTTGTTCATGGCGTCGGGCTGGGGTAAGAGGCGAGCACTGGCTGGAGCTGCCACAGTAATCAATGTGCAAAAGCGAACAGTGGTGAGCGCTGAGAGCAGGCGGGCGGCCGAGTCCCGCCGGGGCGACCACTCAGAGCCCTTTTTCCCGCGTCACGCGGAGACCTGCCTTCTTGGGCTTAAGGACCTTCCAGGTCCCTCCCCGGTTTGTCTAATAAACTTTTGGGAGGCGAGGGTCTCAAAAGGCATGAGGGAGCATCTGTCGACCCGTGGCAGGGAGCTGCTGGCCCTACGGGGACCCTCGGAAGCGCGGCCGGACCCCGCCCCTCGGCGGCCTCGGGCTCCAGTCACACGCTCCAGCTGGCAGCGCGGTGGTCGGCGCCCCGGCTGCAGGGCCGCCCTCGGGTCCGGCGGGGCAGGGCCCGAGCGGACACACATTCCCCGGCGATGGCCTGGGTCCCGCAACACCAGCTACTCGCGTCGAGGTCCTCGCGCCGACCGCCCCTCAGACAGGCTAGACGGCTGAGCCCCGCCTCCTACCGCGCCGCTCCGACTGCGCCTGCGCGCCGCCGCCTTGTGCGCGCTTTCCCGAATCTCCCGCTTCCTTGAAACTTGTCCCTTGCCCCACGCCGTCGTCTCCAGGGCAACCTGGCGCCTCCTAGCAACCGCGCGGCCCGGCGATGGCGGCCGCGGGCCCCAGCGTTTTCCTGCTAATGGTCAACGGGCAGGTGGAGAGCGCCCAGGTGAGCGGCCGTGAGTCCTACAGGGTCGAACCTCGGGGGAGGGAGCCAGTGTGACAGACTTGGCGAGAGGTCGCGCGGACCCCCTGCCACGAAGTGCGGTGGGGAAACAGGCCTGGAGGGTTGAGCCAGGCCGAGGCCACAGTCGACCGTGCCCGCGTGAAGACTTGGGCAGGGGCCTCCATCCACCCCGCGACCCTCAGCTCCTCCGGCGCGGGTTGGTCTGACACAGCGATGGTGACAGCTGTCCTTACCCGGAGGGTGTTTCTGTCCGACGGAAGGGGACAGTGCTTGCCAGTCCCCTGCACGTCCTAAGAACCGATTGTTACTACTCTAAGACATATATATGCCAGTCTTCATGCCCAGCCCCGCTCAGTCAGTCCTCACAACAACCCAGTGAAGTAGGAATTATTTGTACCCCCATTTTACAGATGGGAAGTTGCCCAAAGGAAGTGGCAAAACGAATTTGAAACCTGGTCTGATGTCAGAGCTTTGCTGGACTTGCCTTTCCAGGCTGTTTTTAAAATATGATGATTATACTGTGAGGACTAACCGAGGTGGTCTAGGTAAAGTCCTGTGGGGCCTCTTAGTGGGCATCTTCGGCCTTCCTGTTTCATCAGGGTCACTGCCCCAGGCTCTCACCCTGTCCACCTCCCCCTTGGCCTGGTACCCAAGGCCAGCTTCCCCTCTTCTGCTTTATCCCAGCAGGGGCCTCAGCTGGGCTAGGTCACATGTGCCTGTGTTCTCAGCAGCCCCTCATCCCCACTCTTCCTCCCCTCTGCTCTGGCCGCTCTGCAGGCCGTCAGCTCCCATCAAGCCCTGTGTCCTGGGAGCACCTGTCTTCTAGACCTTTCACTTCAACACCATTCCTTAGACCCTCCTGCAGCCACCCTGTGCCAGGTGCGAGGGACACAGAAAGCCCACACACCTGTCCCTTGTTCACAGTCTAATGGATTTGAGAGAAATAAACATAATCAGTGCTGTGATGGAGCACCAGGGGCTGTGGAAGCTGGGATGTGGCTCCAACAGCCTGGAAGTCAGGGCAGGCTCCCCGAAGTGTCAGTTTTGAAGGGTGAGCAGGAATACTCCAGGTGAAGAAATGAGAAGGGCATGTTGTACAGATGTCAGAGCCTGAGCAAAAGCCTGGGGGCAGTAGTGGCCCTGGCCTATCCCACATCTTGGGCCCAGACCCTCCAATGAACTTCATATCCATACCCCCTGCTGTCTCAGTCCCCGCCCGCCAGGTGCCTCATGTTCAGAGTTGCTGGTGGCTGCGCCTGCCTGGCCAACAGGTGGTCACAGCATGAGTCCCTGTGAGCAGAAACTGTGTGTGCTTATTTCCACAGTTTCCTGAGTATGACGACCTCTACTGCAAGTACTGTTTCGTGTACGGTCAGGACTGGGCTCCCACAGCGGTAAGCTGAGCCCTATGGCCTCCCAGACTCACAGCTTTTGTGACTGGAGGAGTTTCTGAAGGCTCCATTGCACCCTTTCCCCTCCCAGTTCAGAACCAGTTAAGAGTTCAGGGGTGGCACGCAGGAGGAGAATGCAGAGATCCCTGATCCACCCCTAAGGCTGTGGTTGCTCCCAGGCCTTGCCCTGCAGAGAACAAAGCTGGATCAGCCCAGCCTTGCTGAGAGGGAGGCAGTAAATGCTCCAGGCTGTTGGCTAGTAGCAGTGCTGAGGAGAAAGTGAAGGCAGAGAGGGGAGGGATGAGAGGCCAGAAAAGGCCTCCTTAAGAAGGTAACTGAGCATAGAGCTGAAGGGAGCGGGGCGGGGGGGGGGGGGGGGAGGGGTCAAGTGGAAGGCTGTAGAATAAACTAGCCAGGCAGAAAGAAGGGAGAGGGTAATAGCCTGCTGGACCGTGCCCTCCTCTGCAGAAGGTGCAGGTAGAGCTTGGGCACGGAGAGAGGGGAAGGGCCTCAATGGATAGAAACTCTCAAAGACCTAGGAGCCGCTCCGTGATGTCTTAGGTCCTTTTGTTCGGCAGAAGATGGTGATGAAAACAGCTCTCAGCTGCCACTTCAGGGGTGGGATGGGAGAGCATGGCAGCCTGGAGCTTGGACACTGGCCATCACTATCATTATCCTTGCAGGGGCTGGAGGAGGGCATCTCACAGATCACCTCCAAGAGCCAAGATGCAAGGCAGGTGCTGGTGTGGAACTTCCCCATCGACGTCACCTTTAAGAGCACCAACCCCTACGGCTGTGAGTCTGCAGGCCTCATTCTGCCCATCCCTGGGGCCCTCTACCAGCCTTGTCAGGTGCTCTCAGACACCTGGCTGCTTTCCACTCCTTCCCACTTATTTGTGTGCACTTGACCTTTCTGAAATTCTGAGGAAGTTGGTGAGGCCCAGCCTGAAACCTTGGGCAGCGACTGTGTGAAGGGCAGAGCCTGGTGTCTGGGGCTCAGCAGTCTGGCCCCTCAAGCAGCCCTCCCCCGTCCATCACTGCTGTGCTCCTGCCAGACCCGAGACCCCTGCTCCTCCTCCAAGACCCTGCCCTGGGCCAGGGGTAGGCCCTTCTGTCTGCCACGAGCACCCGGCCCTCGTCCTATCTCTGACCTCCCAAAGTCCTCCTTGTCAGTGTCTGCAGGGTTGGTTGTTCACTGTACCTGTCTGTCAGTGATCACTCTCACTTAATGAGTGCTAGCTGCGTGCAAAGCCCGGCTCGCTCTACACTGCCGTGTGTGCTCTCTGCACATAGGCTTGGCCAAGCTGTGAGACACTATTTAGAAGGCAGGTTTCTCGCTACCTCTTCTCCTGTTTAGGAAACCTAGACTCAAAACAATGGCATCATTTGCCTTCAGCTTCACCTCGAGTAGCTGAGCACAGATCTGATTTCACAGTCCAGGCCTTTGCGGTGCATGTGGCTGGTGCCCAGGCTTAGCGGGTGTGGAGGGCCTGGGGTCACAGGTCTAGAGCAGAGGCTGCCTGGTGGCCCTCCTGGGCAGGATGGCCATCCTGCTGTCCATGAGTAAGAAACTTCCATTGGCTTCCTGGAAGACAGCACTTGGTAACATACCAATCTTCTGCTGCCGAGGACAGGTAAATAAAGTACTTAAAAGCAAAACCAGAAAAAAACTATGTGAAGGCATCAGACAGGCAGCAGAGCATGGAACTTTAGCTGCTGAGCTCCAGGAGCAAAGCAGGGCTCCAGAGAGGCCCTGCCCCCGCTCCCCCTGGAGTATTTGCTGATTCTGGCAGAGGTGATGGAGATTCCCATTCGAGACTTTTATCGGCCAGATACCAAGCTGTAATTATACAGCACAGTGAGGAGGGCACCAGCAAGGACGGATCCATACGGAGCCCCAGGCAGAACTGAACCTGTGCAGACAGCTGGTTCATGACAAGGGGCAGCGCAGGAAGGGAAAGGGGACTTGAGAATGGTCTGAGTGACCAAGAAACAGGACAAGGCCTCAGGTCTATTTTAGGAAGAACAGTTACAATTAAGGAAAATGCAAATTAAAGCTAAAGTGAGGGGCTTCCCTGGTGGCTCAATAGTGAAGAATCCACCTGCCAGTGCAGGAGACATAGGTCAATCCCTGGTCTGGGAAGATCCCACATGCTGCACCGCAACTACTGAGCCTGTGTTCTAGAGCCCAGGAACCAGACCTTCTAAAGCGCTAGAGCCTGTGTTCTGCAAAAAGAGAAGCCACCACAATGAAAAGACCCGCACATCATAACAAAGAATAGCCCCTGCTCACCACAACTAGAGAAAAGCTCCCACAGTGATGAAGACCCAGCACAGTCAAAAATAAACACAATCATAAAAGAAAAAAAGAGCTAAAGTGAGTGGCCACAATGCAGGCACCAGAACAGCCCAATCAGGAAGCTTGAGGATACCAAGTTGTGGTGAAGGGTGCCAAGCATTGGCTCAGGGAACAAGGCTGGAGTGGGTGCTGCGCCCCAGGGAAGCAGCGGGGGGACATGTGCCGATCCCCTGCTTGACTGTGTGTCCCACAGACTCGCTAGATGGGACCGAGTCGAGCAGATCCTGTAGGTGATATAGTTTGGTTGCATCTCTTGAGCACTGAGTCCCAGAAGCTAAAAGCAGAACTCTATGCACTGTTCCTTTCCCATGGTACAAAGTTCAGAACACAGGCAGAACCAAAGGACAGGGCTGGGAACACGTGCTTTGGTGGTGAAACCTTAGGAAAAGCAGCAACCTTCTCTGAACGGCCCTACCCCGTCCCAGGAGCACTTCCTGTGTGTTGGCCACTCCCCACCTCCCGCCTCCACGGAGGGTCCCAGAATGGAGGGAGTTCTCTTCTGGGCCTCCAGGGGGCAGGACTGCCCTCCAGGAACACTGGGAACTGTTAGGATTCCAGAGGAAGGGCGTGCAGGCCTCTGCTTCCCTTCTGTCCTCCTGGACTGGACCGCACACCACCCCTCCCAGAACCCGCCCCGCCCGCCCGAGTCTCAGAAAAGGAGGTCCCAGGACCGGACCCCACCCAGTCACACCTGGATGCCTGCCGACTTCCTGGGTCTTTGGACAGCAGAATCAGACAGCATCCTGGGCGGGGCATTGGCTAGTACTGGCCAGCTGCCAGGCTCTGCCCACCTCTGCCCGCTTCCTGAATTCTGGGCTGGCAGAAGCCCCTGGTGCGGGGTGGGTTGTTTCCACATCCACCCCGTCCTCCATCAGCCCCACACCTGGGGGCTTCAAGGACCACAGCCCTGCTCTCCACCCTGCTCCTCCCGAGGTTCCTCCCAGGGTTCCCCATGGGCTGACCTCTGCCTTATCCTTCGAAGGGCCGCAGATCGTGCTCAGCGTGTACGGGCCGGATGTGTTTGGAAATGACGTAGTCCGAGGGTATGGAGCAGTGCACGTACCCCTCTCACCTGGCCGGTAGGTCCTCCCTCCAGTGTGCCCCTTGGGCCACGGGCCACACAGCTTTGGGAGGTGGGCACCCTCTGCAGGGCTTCTATCCAGAGGAACCTACCTGGAGGCGGGGAGTGGATGGGGCCTCGCAGGGGTGGGAGCGCAGCCCCATCTGGGAGGAGGTGGGGGTCGGGGGTGTCCTGTGCTTTGAGAGGCCCCAGGGGTTGGAGTTGAGACACTCATTCCTTCTTTCCTTACTGAGAGCCCCCACTGATCCGCCTTTGTGCGCGGCTCTGCTGTCCTGAGGACGACGTGTCAGATGTGTGAGCTCAGGGCCCTGCCGCCGGCAGCCCCCAGTAGTGGACAGAGGTGGAGAGTTGTGGCTCTGTCTTATCAAGCCCAGTGACAGATGTAGACACAGTGCAGACAGGATGTTCTAGGCACGGGGGGCCAGGCGGGCCCTGAGGAGTAGGACTGGTCAGAGGGGGCGGAGGGAGGAGGCACAGCGGGCAGCCGAGGGGTGTTGGGACAGCACCCGCTTGCTGATCACAGCAGCTGGGACCCTGGGGGCTGCCATGGGCTTCCTGGAGGAAAGGTATCCAGGCTAGGCCTGGAGTATGGCAGCACAAGGGGACATTTGGGGAAAGGCAAGACCCTATGAGGGCGCAGCTGAGCTGAGATTGGTGTCTGTAACCCTCACATCCTCTGGCCCTTCAAAACAGGCAGGGCTCTCAAGAACTTGGCCCTGGAGGGGTCCTCGGCTCTGACCTCTGGGCACTCCAGGTGGCCCCTCACTGGAGGCACAGAAAGTTCCAGCACTTTCCCTTGATATAGCACAGCTGTGAAAACATTTGTTTCAGGCACAAAAAGACCATCCCCATGTTTGTCCCTGAATCTACGTCTAAACTGCAAAAGTTTACCAGGTGAGTAGACACCTATCCCCCGTCCCCGGGGCGCCCCTCCTGGCCTTGGTGGTCGGGAGGAGGGCTGTCACATTCCCCATCCCCCCTTGTCATGCTGGACACCTTTCCATGAGGGGCCTCTGCCAGGAGGTGACATCTGAGCTGGGCCTAGAGCCAAGGGTGGGGCCATCATGGCAGAGCCCAGAGGTCGCTGGCACAGGGAGTAGGTGGTGGGCCTGGCAGCGCAGCCAGTCTGGGCGAGACCAGCTGAGGCCTCTGGCCCCTTCCCTCATCTGAACCAGAGCTGGAGGGTGGCTGGGCCTTGCTGGCTGGACGAAGCTTCTTGAGCTCTGAGGCCTGGGGAGCGTGGCTGGGTGCTTGCTCCCCCTGGGAGCTCCTCCGGAAGCCACTGTAATGGGGCCAGTGTCAGCTGGAGGTGACATCACCACCCACGGGGCAGTTGTGGGGTGTCAAGGACCTTATGGGTCCACACACCCTGGCATGTCCACATTGCTCGGGGGAGAACTGTGGGCCCCCCATGTGCCATCTACCTGAGAAAGGGGCTTCTGGCTGGGGAAGACCTCACTGCTGACCGGGTGGTAGCAGGGGTGTCTCCTGTTCTTCTTGGCGGGGAGCGCTCTTGCCCCGGCTGGACTGTGAGCTTGGATGATGGAACTCAGGGTAGCAGCTGGATCGACAGACCTCCGCAGGCCAGGGCCCCGGGAGGCCACTGGAAAGCTGGCCAAGTAGCCCCTCCACGCACCCCCTCTCTGGGTGCTCTGCTCCCAGACACCCTTCCTCAGCCTGCTGCCTACCCACTCCCTGTGGCCACTGTGACCAGTTACCATGGACATGGTGGCTTAAAACCAAAGACGTTAAGTTCTCTCAACAGGACCTGGTATCTCTGGGGCCATCACTCAGCCCCTCCAATTTGATGCTCAAGGGTTTCCCCAAGATGCCACCACACGGGCAACTCAGGCAGGTATCTGCCCCGAGGAGTCGGGGGTGCTCCTGCAGCAGCTTGGCACGTGCTGGCTCGCGGGGCTGCTTCCCCAGCTCAGTCCTCAGCGCAGCCTGGGAGGCAGGTACAGGTGGAGCCCTGCTCCTCCGACAGGAAACTGAGGCGCAAACAGTGAGCCTCCTCCCTATCCACCGTGGTCCACATCCCTTGGTGCCTGTGTGGGTGCAAAGGAGCCAGACCAGTGCCACCTCCCTGCCGTTGGGAGCGATGTGTGAGGACACTCTGCCCAGGCGGGAGGTATAGACGTCTTGGCCAGAGCTCCATCAGGTAGGGCCTATGATCAGATCCCCGGGACACTTGAGAACACTAGGGCCCAGAGTCGGGAAGTGACTTGTCTCAGGTCCCACTCTACTAGGACAGCAGAGAGCCCAGATCTTAGCCCTCTGCCCATCCCCAAGGTTGGCTGCTGGACTCTGGGGTGGGGCCCCCTGGGTTCAGGCTGTGCACCCTCCCAGCCCTAGCCCCCTTCCACTTTCGCCCACAGTGACCTTACCTGTAGATGGCAGTGGGAAACCTGGTGTCCACCTGAGGAGGAGGGTGGCGTGGGGAGGCTTTGCCCTTGGGAAAGGGCTGAAGGAAGAGCCATGCTATGTGTGCAGGACCCCAAGCTCCCTTGCTCATCCGCTCCCCTGTCTTTCCAGCTGGTTCATGGGACGGCGGCCCGAGTATACAGACCCCAAAGTGGTGGCTCAGGGGGAAGGCCGGGAAGGTAAAGGTTCACTCCTCACCCTGGGCAGGGTGGGCCTGGAAGGGACCAGGTGGGCCCCCAGGAGTCAGATGGGTGGAGCAGGGCCCAGCTCAGAGGGGTTGTCATTTCCATCGCTCCATCCCCAGGGCAGCCCCTTCTCTCAGGGAGGAAGGCGGGCTGGGCAATGTCGCCCCCTCTTTCCAGGAGGGGACACTGAGGCTGCCGATTCCCAAAGCAGCCTGGATCTGTCTCTGACCCAGCTCGGCTGACTCTGTCCTTCTGTCCCCAGTGACCCGTGTCCGCTCCCAGGGCTTCGTCACACTCCTCTTCAACGTGGTGACCAAGGACATGAGGAAGCTGGGCTATGACACCGGGCCTCTGGACACACAGGGCGTCTCAGGGCCCAGCCCGCCCCAGGGCCTACCCCGGTGAAAGCACCACCCCTCTGTCCAGCAATTGTATAATAAAGTGTAACCTTTTCACAGAGCCCTGGCTGGGGCTGCGCTGACCTTTGCAGCACATCCCCCTGGAGCAGGGCCGAGGCCTCACCTCAGAGGGCACCGCCCATGGACGCTGCACTAGGACGGCCACCAGCACATGAGCTTGGACTCAACACCGATCCCACGGTTCACGGCTGTGTGTCCCTCACACCTCAATACGCTTGGCCCTAAAACCTGCCTGCTCAGTGCCTGGTTCATGTCAAGCTGACCATGCTCCATGGCTCCAGTTTCATGGATGCCTGCCACCCTTGGACAGGGGACGGGCTGAGAGCCTCCCCAGGTGGGTGGTGTTGCAGGGGGAGAACCCACTTGCCCTCGGCCAACGCTGGCCCACGTGACTGCCCACTGGCAGCTTCAGGGGAACCCTCCGGGCAGGTCACAGGGCTCGCCCAGTGTTCTCTCCTTGGCAGGATTTGAGAGGAGCCTCCGGTCTGACATTACCCCAGTTCCTCCGTAAACCAGAAGTTTATGCTGCTCAGGGCCACTTGCCCTTCCCCAACTCACTGTGCCCTCTGGTACAGGCAGCAGGACACTGGCCTTCTCTGCACAAGGAGTCCTCTCCTGCTCTGGCCTCCGCTCCCTGGGCGCATCCCCCAAGCACCCCCCCGACCAGCTCCCACAACACCCCTGGCCATCAGACCACTCCGTGGTCACCAGACTCTAGCCACTCTTGACGCATCCCCATCTGCCTGGACGGTCCCTGACATGGCCTCTCTCAGCCCCTCCTTTGTAATGACCTTGACATGTACCCCCAGGAGCTCCCCAGTCCACTCCCCCGATGCTCAGGCTCACACAGGCACCGGGACCAGTTCAGTGGCCAAGCTGGGCCCAGGTGGGAACTGGCTCCTGAGCCGGCCCCTCAGTGGTGTCTTGGGATTGATGAGGGTGGAGAGTGTCCTTCCCCCCTGCAGAAGGACACGCAGAAACCGCATCATGATACAAATGATAAATTATATTTATACAGTAAATAAGTATCAATAGTCAATACGAGTTCAAAACCAGCCACCTGCCCCTGGACTGAGAACAGCTGGGCGACACCCCCACCATGGCACCTGGTAGGAGGGCACTTGATGGCACACATCCCACACTCTGGCAGTGCCAGTGGCTTCATGATCAGTGCAATGGGCAACAGGAAGCGGCGCCCGGGGACGGGTCTGAGCAGGGGCAGGAGCTCAGGCTGCCTGGGCCTCAGGAGGCCCATGTCACATCAGGAAGGGCTCTTAACTGATGAGGAACTGCTGGCCCCATCACCCAGTAGTGTGGTCCTGCCACCTGTGCAGGCGTCAGCCCATCCCTCCCTGGGGGAGCATCTTGCCCCAAGCCCATCATCCCCTGGGCTGCTGGGAAAGGAGAGCCAGACCGGCCTTCCTGATGACTCTGGAGCCCACAGTCCAGCCCAGCTCTCTGGGCTAGAGGTGGCCCCCAAGAGGAGGAGCAGGGTGAGCTCTCCAGGCTGCTCTGTCAGCCTCCTATGCCCAGCACTGCGAGCAGAGGGACCTGGTGTTAACTGCCCTTGGTGCCAGAGGTGAGACGTCCACTGTGGAAATGGAAACTGATGTGCCCACCAGGCCAGCTGACCAGACACAGGACTCGGGGCCAATGTCCCTTCTCTGAGGAGGAGTGAGTCCCTTGTGACTTAATACTTTTAATAGTGGTGGGTGGGGCAAAGGAAGCAGGGGAGAAGGAGGTAAGATTAGTGCATGTTTGTTAATATGTTTTCTGTATAAGAGTGATTTTTGTTCCTCTCCAAAGAAAAAGATGGTTATTTCTACATCGCAACATGTGTCTGGAGGGCAGATTAGTGTGTGGGAGCCAGGCCTGGGCCTCAGCCCGTCAGCTTAGGGCTGCCCTAGGAGCCACAGCAAAGCCCCACTGCCCCCCACCCCACAAGCCACCAGCACTGTCCCCACCCCTGCCCTGAGGGTGGAGTTAAGGGAGAGGTCACAGAGACAGGGTTCCATCCCATGTTTCCAATGTAAATGAAAGTCTTGTTAACTGTTCAGTCACAGAAGTTAGCTGATAAAACCTGGTGAGTCACATTCATATGTTAGATTTTGTCTTTAACTTTCTTCATGTTGGTACATCAGTAAGAAAAATAGCCTCTCTCTTAGGATCTAGCCAAAAAGGCTGAAAGTTAGTTTGGTAATTTACCAAAAATGGGAGTTAAAGGAAAAGGCAACTGGAGGCTACGATTTTTTTGTTACTATTGTAGGTTTTTCTTTTTTTTTTAAATAAACATCATTTTTATGTGTAATCAAATTCCCATATTTTCCCTATAAAGAATTTGCTTTAGTTTTTCCATAAGGCATTTTTTTTTGTCTCCTCGTATTTAAATTTTCTTACAGAGTTAAAACCATAAATAAGAGAATTTAAACCACTAACATGACACTGCCAATATCTTAATTCAGCCAGACCTGGTAAATTCTATCAAAACTAGACAGTTAAATAAGAACCACGTTATAAAAATATTAGCCAAAAAAAGACTATTCGATAATCCTGCAAACTCAAATATGAAACTACTAAACAAAATCTGTGCAAACGCATACAAGCATGGAGCACGTGGCAGGGCTACGCTCAGGTTAGTTTAAAGCTTCTCTAGTGGATTTAATTCAAGAGTTGTTCCACGGTGGTGGCGTTCACTTTGAACTCATGCACGAGTCAAAGAAAAGTAAAACACGCAAAACCGCATCCCCAAAAGGTCAGTATCTGAGGGCGCCGGCACTCCATCCGGTCCATGCCTGGGGTGTTGTCAGTGCTGGGGGTGGGGACTGGGTCCTGGCCGAGGGTGTCCCAGAGACCCTAGGCTGAGGCTGGACTGGGGCACTGCACATGGCTGCCACCTCCACCAAGCCCCTGAGAGCTGGCAGATCCCCACAGAGGCAGCAAGGTGGCCAGGTTGGGTCAGGGGGCCCCCCACACCGTGTAATGCCTCTGTCTGCCACAATCGCTCGCTCCTCAGACTGAGGCCCAGGACCACAGAGACACCCTCTGCTCAGGAAGCTGGATGGGATGCCCTGACACCCACCCCCCGCTCCCTGACCCCTTCCACAAGCAACAGTCCCTGCTCGGCGTCCTCGGCACGGATGCTCTGCACGGGTCCCAGCCGGGCACTAAAGGAGGAACGGGTTGGTTGTGCTGGTGGCCTGAGTTGCCGATGGGGGTATGCCCAGGCTGCCCACCATGTTCATTGCAGCAGGGCCCAGTGGCTGCAGGGAGGAGCTGCTGGCCCCCAGGGCTGGGTGGGAGGCCACGGAGGTCATGGAGGCCACGGCCACAGGCTCCACACCTGGGCTGGGCCCGAAGGATGCGCTGCCCCCTAGCACTGGGCTCCCCCGCAGCTGGTTCAGCGTCAGCGGCTGCGGCTGGTTCACCTGGAAGGGGTTGACTGGGGCGGAGGCTGCCGCAGCACCTGGGGAAAGAATGGGAGGGGCAGTGGCTGTGGTTGGAGCAGCAGCGTCCCTGGGCCTTGAGGCTGGCCTGCAACGCCAAGGAGGCCACCCAGGCAGCCCCGCCTCCGGGTGCGATGTCCAGAGGAGGAAACTCAGGCTGTGAGGAGCCAAATGATGGGCTAGGCTCACAGGACCCAGCACCTACTCTAGGCTGGAGCCCTGGGCACCACTGGCAGCAACCACAGGTACGGGGAGAGAGGGGTGCCACGGGGGAGGCGGGATGAACAGTGCAGCCTGAGAACGCAGTCCCCGTATGCTGCACCCGGGGACCCTGACCTCAGGAAATCTCAGAAGTTCCACGGTCAAGGAGAGACGCAGACCCCTATCCCCTCAGGAGTTCACAGCTGGGGGTTCTGCACTTTTGCTAGAGGGTCTCAGAGCTTGGCCATGCCAAGTCCTCAGGCCAAATGCCCTGAACGTGACGGGGTTCCTGTCCTTGGAGACCCCAAGGAAAACTCAGGGAAGGGCGGGGGTTTCCTTAAGGAAGAGGGTTGCCTGGGCTGGGGCCAAAGCGTAGGTCTGACCCTCCAACCAAGGGAGGAGCAAGACAGCCCAGCCAGTGGGGCAGAGCATGTGGCGGGGATGGTGAGTGGCTCACGCAGCTGAGGGTGTGAGCGCACAGGGGCTCGGGACTGGGGTGGGCCATGGGGCCCTGGCCCCCGACTTGAAGGCTGGGGCCTGTCCTACAGCCTTGTGGAGCCCCTGAGGGTGGAGAGCCCACCAGCAGGGAGGATGCGCTTGGGACGGAGGGCAGAGTTCCAGCCCCAGAAGAGGCAGAACCCAGAGCAGGGGCAAAGTGAGGGTCCCTGGAGCACGGCTCGGCAGAGGTCCCAGGTACACTCACCTGAAGCAGAGGCAGCCGACCCTGGCTACCCTGGTCCCCAGCACTGTCCCAAACTGGTGCTTGCTAGAGGGTCTCCCTGGCTGGGGGCACCAAGCCAGGGGCAGCTTCTGCTCAGCAGTCTCAACTGAGAGGAGGGGCTGTTTTCCAGCCCCTCACAAGGCCCCCAAGAGGCAGCAGGGCTGGCCCTGCATGTGGGCGCTCCAGAGCATGCTCCCCACCTGCCTAAGGCCTGTGGGAAAAGTCCATCCAGGGTTGGAGGGGAGGTCAGGGCCCACAGGCCTGCCCCAGGGCCACTCTCAAGAAGGGTGGGAAGCTGGGGGAACCCAGGAAGCCACATACCTGGTGCCAGGAAGGGGTTGAGGGCCTGTGCCGGCGGAGCTGGCCTGGTTACCAGCGAGTCCAGGTTGACTAGGGCTGCATTGGGGCCCAGGAAGGACTCTGGGGTTTTCCGGGCACCACTGGGCTTGCTTGATGCAACAGTCAGGGGCTGAGACTCAAAGGGATCAGGGCTGGAGGTTCCATTGTTCTGGGCTGGCGGAGAGGCCGCCTTGGCTGCAAGACAAGGACACACACAGACCAGTGAGCTTGGAGGGCAGGGGCTCAGGACAGGTGCATCCCATCCTGCAGTGTCCAGAACCCAGATGTGCTCAAATGTTGCCTCGCTGGGGACGTGCACAGCTGCCCCAGAGGATAGGAAGTCCATGGCAGAGCTTTCCCAACAGCCCCAAACTGGAGCCGCCGGCAGCCACAGGACAGGGCTCACACCACCAGACCCGAGTCCAGGGACAGAAGGCATGATGAGGGAGAGACCAACTGAAAGAAGCAGAGACCAACAGTGTGGCACCGTCTCCACACACATGATGATGGCATTGTGAGTTGGTGGCTACGTGTGAGTAAATTATATCTTTTGGATGTTTTCATTTTTTAAAGTTTCTAAAATGAACATGAATCTCTCAACAGTAAGAAAGCAGATGATTTTTAAAAATTCAGCCAATAGAGGGTGTGCTGAGACAAGCCAGCAGGAATGGATGCTCTGCCAAGATGTGAGAAGGCAACGTGGATGCGGGTTCCTAGAAATGGTGGTGTCTTTGCTCGTTGTTCCTGCAGCCCCATGTCCAGGAGCTGGGTCTCCAGAAATACCGCACAGAGACACACAACCTATAAAGTCAACCTGAAACATCCTCCCCTAAGCAAAAGGTTCAGTAACATCGCTGAGATACTACAAACCTATTTCTAGAGGACTTGTGATGCTGAGAGAAAATGTTTTCAATCTGTTTTTCCAAAAAGTCATGGGGGCAGGATTGGACTCTCTCACGCCAGTGTGAGACAAAGGCCGTATGTAAGAGCTTAGGAAAGTCCTAGAATGAAGCTTGGTGGCCACGAGCACAAGGAAGAATTTGAAATGATTCTCATTTTCTTCCATAAGCTTTTCCAAACTTTCTGTTGATACAGTGGAACTCCTCTGGAATCGGGGTAAACACTTTGCAGGCCCAGGGAAGCATGTTCAGACTTCTCACTAGGCACAGGGAGCAGGTATGGACAGTTAGGTTGTGCTTTGGCTGTGGAGGACACACGGAAGCTTGCTGCTTTCTTCATGTGGCAAAACAAAGAACCCAGGAAGCAACAGTTCTAAGGCGCTTCCGGCCCATCAAGCTGCAAGGCCTGGGAGTGGCAATGAGGTGCCAGGCTGCCCCTACCTTAGACCAGCCCAGCCTAGCTGCTGGGGGAGGCACAGGAGACAGTGGGAAATGGGGAGGGCGAGCCGAGATGAGAGAGAAAGGAGAAAAGTTGCTCAGGCAGGAGGCATGGCCCTGAGGATGCTCTGTCCCGAGCCCTGTGGGGTATGTAAAGAGGGCATCCAGCCCCTCCCTCTGCCCTCTACCCTGACCCCTCCCAGCCTAGGGGCATGCGGGGAGGACTCAGGCCTCCTGCACAGTGGCTGATGGGCAGGGCAGGAGCTGCTTATGTTTGTGTGTGCATATATCTGTGTGTGCACACACGTGTATATGTGTGTCTCTGTGTGCATGTTTGTATGCATGTGCATATATCTGTGTGTGTGCACACGTACTTGTATGTGTGTGAGCATGTCTATGTACGTGTCTGTGTGTATGTGTGCAGGTCTGTGCACACGCACATGTACACACGTGTGCACGTGTATATGTGTGTGTGTGAGCATGTGTCTCTGCGGGTGTGTGTATGCGTATATTTGTGTGTGCGTGCCTGTGTGTGTGTGTCTATGTCAAAGATGCCTGCCCATACAGAGACCTGAGTGGTCTAGAAAAGGGGCGCCTCTGGGGAGCTGGGAGGAGGAAGGCAGATGGAGGTGGGGCAGGGGCCATGCAGGGCTGGAAGCCAGGCAGCCCCAGAGCAGGAGGCCGAGGCGGCCCAGCAACAGGACAGAAAGCTCAAGGGCATCCACTGCTGCCCCAAGTCACCCCTGAGTCAGACAAGTGGAAAGTGCGTGGAGTCGCTGGGCTCACGCCTGTCTGTCATCCCTGCAGAGATGGGGTTGGTCAAGGGCACAGGATGGCGTGGAAACCACCTCATGTACCTGCTTTTTTTGAAGTTCGGAGGTTGTCAAATTCAGAGAAGTCATCTTTAATTGTACCATTCAGATTACTGAAGAGATCGAAGGACCCTGGGGGAGAGAGTGGTGATGACTGCAGGGGGCCTCCACTTCCCTGCCTTCCACTGCCCACCTGGGCCAGGGTGGGCTGGCATCTCTGTCCCTTGTGGGGAGAACTGGAGAGCCAGTTGGAGGGGGGAGGTGAAGCACAGGCTTGGGTTACCAGGTGGGTAGGGCGGGGACCAGGAGAGGGACTCCCCATGCAGAGTGGGGTGCTCAGACCGAAGCAGAGGAGCCAGGAAGGGGGTCTCACCAGAGGAAGACACAGGTTTGGCAGCCGAGGCTGCAGCCCAGGGATCAGCGGCTTTCCCAGCGCTGGGGGCTGGCTGCTGCGAGGCAGCCCAGGGGTCCGAGCCCTTAGGAGCAGAGTGTGTGCCGGCTCCAGTGGGTGCCCCCCACGGATCCACGGAGGCGGCTTGCTTGGCACCTGTGGAGAGGTAGGGTTGGCTCAAAGATGCCCACTAAAAGGGCTGGGCAGCTGGAGTGAGAGGGCAAGGGCCAGCCCTGGGTGGTAGGAGCACCTGGGGGGAGAGGGCCACAGAGCCTGCCGGCAGACACGTGTGGCTCAGAGAGCATAGGGCTCACACCTGGGTGCCACCACAGCAACTCAGCGGGTCTAGAGAGGCTCTTCCCTGAAGGACAGACTTCTATGCCTGGAGACTGACTGTGGGGAGGGGGCTGACTCCAAGAGCACCCATGTGCCAGCTCTCCCTGCTCAGAGCATTGCAGGTGCCCGCACCCTGCTCCTGCGCCCCATCCCAATGGTCAGCACCTCCCCTGGGCGAGTGGTGCAGGGCCCCTGAATCAGGTGCCCAGCAGACACACAAGGCTGTGTTCACATGTTTTATTTGGGAGGCTCAGCTGTGCTGCTTTCCTGCTGTATGACATTCCGCTCTGAGACAGAGAAGGCGAGGCGGGTGTGCTTGCGTGGCCGCCACTCCCCAGGAGCCCCTCACAACTCCCCCTGCCCCTCATGAGGTGCCGACTCCATCCATCTCCCGAGGGGCTGCTTTTCTCCATCATGCTCATCAGTGGGGTTCTTTCCACATCTGGCTGCTGATTCTCTTCTATGAGTTACAAACACCTTCCCCTCGCTTGCGACTTTTCCCTTAATCCTCAAGGGGTCATTTGAAGAATGGAGAAGTTCTCAACTGGGATGGGGCAGGATACCTGGGATTTTCCTCTAATTTGTGCTTTCTGGGACATGCAGGAGCTCCATCCCACACGCGGCCTCAGTAATACTTTTTACTTTAGTTTTTATTTCCATAAGGGATTTATACAACTTTTGTAAAAATTAGTCCTAGGGACTGGTATATTTTTAAAACTTCATTTTCTAATTACCTTTTTGTTATGCAGAGAAACAACTGAAGTTCACATAGTAATGTTCATATCCAGCAATCTCACTAAACTCAATTCTCACCACTGAAATTCATCGTATTTATTCTCACAGTCATTCTAATAACAACTCTCAATTCCAATAGACCCCTCCCCGGTAGCTACACACACTCTCCCATCTCTCATAAACAATGGCAACAGTGGAACTCTTCGAGTTCCTCTTCTTCCTGTCTTGCTGCGCTGACCAGGACCACCCATCCCAAGACACAGCAGGGGCGCAAGCTGAGTGCAGATCTTGCTCTTTAACATTTACCATTAAATGGCACCATTTACCATGATGGGCTTTCTCCTTTCAGAAGCTGATAATCAGGTTACAGAAGCTCTGCATTATTTCAAGTTTGCTAAGACTCTTGCAATGAACAGCTGGTGAATTTTGTCAACCTGTTTCTGCCTTTACAAACATGACTGCATGATTTTTCTCTCTGGGTTTATTAATATGGTACATTAATACATTTCCTGGGGATTCCCAGGTGGCTCAGTAATAAGGAATCTGCCTGCCACTGCAGGAGATGCAAGTTCAACCCCTGGGTCAGGAAGATCCCCGGGAGAAGGAAATACAACCCACTCCAGTATTCCTGCCTGGAAAATTCCATAAACAGAGGAGCCTGGCAGGCTACCGTAAATGGGGGTCGCAAAGAGTAGGACACAACTTAGCAACTAAACAACAACAGTGCATTTCCTAACTTGGTCCTTGCAAACAGAGTTTTCATCATGTACTATATCGTTTTTATGTTTTTCTCATTTTGATTTTGTAATTGCTTCTTTGCTAAGGGTTTCTGCATCTATATTCCTAAGTGAGCCTGGCCTGACATGTCTGTTTTCACACTGGGCATTTTCTGTCTGGTTCTGGTATTAAGGTTGTGCTAGCCCACAGGAATTTGTGTGAGGGGGAGGTGATTCCTGTGGGGTGTCAGACCTCCCAGCAAAGCTTGTGGGATGACCTGGGGGTGAGGGGGAGGTGCGTGGCTCACTCGGGTCCTTTAGTAACTCTAGGACTATCCCGTTCACAGGTGTCCTTCCACCAGTGTGGCTGAGTGTGACTCTACCCACTTTGTCTAAGTCCTTAGGTTTGACAGCAAAGAGTTGGTTAACTCTTCTTACTCTCTGCTGAGTCTCGGCAGGATCTCTCTTGAGGATGCTGGCTCCACTGCTGGATGAAGCTGGCCCAAGCGCAGAGCCACCTGTCTGCACTGGGGCCATGTATGACTGGTGTCCTGCCCATCAGACTGCCTCCGTGACGTACTCGGGGTGCAGTCCCACCCTGGAGCCCCCATGCCACCTCCTCACACAGCCCAGAGTAAAGTGCATGAGAACCAAGGAGCTGGCCCTGGGTCGGACAAGGAGCAGCAGACAACAAAGCGGCAGTCCACAAACCATGTGAGGCCACAAACCACACGAGGCCACCCCAGCTGTTTCTGATGAGCTCCAAACATGGTCTTAATTCTCTAAATTCACTGTCAATATTTAAAGGTTTGATTTGAAAATTTAAGGTTATGGACTTTCCTGGTGGTCCAGTGATTAAGAATCTGCCTGCGACTGCAAGGTACCTGGGTTTGATCCCTGCTCCAGGAAGATCCTGCATGCCGTGGGGCAGCGAAGCCCGGAGCGCCCCAACTACTGAGCCTGCACTGCCAAGCTCATGAGCTCCAACTAGAGAGAGCCTGTGAACAGCAACGAAGACCCAGCACAGCCAAAAATGACCATTCTTTGTTAAAAAAAAAAGTGCCAGGTTTCAATCATCTCTTACTGCTCAATGGTTATACAAAATATGACTTAATCTATAAAATGGAATATTATTCAGCCATACAAAGGGGTGAGGTAGGAATGTGTGCTACCATGTGGATGAACTCTGAAAACACGCCAAGTGGAAATCACCAGAGCCACGTGCTGTGTGACCCCAGGGCAAGGCCATCACTTGCACCTGTCCCGATCCCCACATGGGAGAACGGAACCTGGAATTTGGTACACTTCAGCAAACTGCTAGGGAACTGAGCTGAGTACAAAAGATGGGGTTCTGGTTTGCAGAGATAAAGGCCCCAAGAGTGGGGACAAAAGATACATCCAAAATGCGAGACAGGATGTCCACAGATCAGCCATGGCAGCAGGGATGAGTGTACTTGGGGGGGCTCCTAGAGTGGGGGGCTGGCTGGGAAACCATCACAGAGCCTGTAGCCAAGCCCTGACCAGTGATCAGGAAGCTCATGTGCCCAAGGTCTCCACCCAGATGAAACAGATGGTGCCACGCTCATGTCTGAATCACCTGTCACAAGTTCATTTTATGCTGGCATTAAACAGAACTCTAAAGTGTTCATTTAGCCTGTTAAACAGATTTGCTCTTGCTTTAAATAGCAAGTAAGAAGAATTCCTTTATTTGGTCATTTAAGCATGTCAAAATTTCTAGCTAATCACAGCGACTCAAGACATTTCACGCCATTACAGTTTCTCAACCTGGGTGCAATCCTGAGGCTGAGAGTCGATGTGTGTCCCAGAGGAGGGACAAGCCATCTGCAGTGCGTGTGGGAAGCGGAGAAGACATGTGCCCAAGCAAAGCTCCTCACAACAGGATGGGACAGGCTCAGAACCACCACCCTCAGGAGGGCGCTGCAGGCGGTGTGGAGGCCTGGACACCCACCCCATCACCTGGACCCAAGCCCACTGCTGCCAGGTGAGCAGAGTGCCTGCAGCCCCTCCCTCATCCAGCAAGTGTGCAGGGGAGATGTACCAGGGGGGTCTTTACCGAACGACGGCCAGGGGTCCGCAGTGCTGGCCGGGGCTGCCGGTGCACCCCAGGGGTTGGTCTGGCTGGTGGAGGTGGATGGGCCCCAGGGCTCCGCTTTCTGGGCAGCAGGGCCCGCACTGGGCAAGGCGTCCATCAGGTCCAACAGCGTGGTCTGCTGCGGGTGGGAGCTGTGCTGCTGAGGCGAGCAGGGAAGGGGACAGGTGAGCTCTGCTGCTTGGCGGCACATGCCCACCCATCACCTGCACCTGCCCAGGCTTCTCCTTCTGGGAGAAGGCCTTCGGGGGCCCGGAGGACCGCAGGACTCCCACTGCCCCCACATCACCACTTCCCAGCGAGGACCCGGCTCCACCCTATGTGCCATGTGCCCTCTGTCAACCAATCCTCAGGGTTTCCTGGGAAAACACAGGCTTTGCCTCCTTCCAGGTGCTGTCCGCTGATGCACCTGGCCCCTCGGTGGCCAGCATCACCCTAGGCCCTCTCTCCCGGGGGCTGGCTCACCCTCCCACTCTCATGGTCATCCTGGCTGCTGTCAGGGCCCACAGCACTGTAGCAGGGTGGGGGGCCCCAAAGGAGCCCCTGGCCCTGGGGGGGCTCTGCCTTCCGACAGGATGGTGAGGTTGTCGGGGGCAGAGCAGTCACCTTTAGGTCTCAGAGCACTTGATGTGCAGCTTACGAAGCAGTGGCTGGAGCCACATGGTTGGGGGGTGGGGGGGCCGAGGAGGGGTCATGGGGGCAGAAGTGTGCACTCCACCCTCTCCTCACTCCTGCTGTCACAACCATGGGGACGGGCTTGGGAGGGTCTCACAGAGTGATCCCCAGCTCCGTGAAGCACTCACCTCTTTCTTTTTTGGAACTTTAACTGTGTCTCGGCGGCTCTCCTCCAGGGCCATCTGCAGCCTGAGGTCATCGCCCCGCCTAAGGCGCTCTTCCTGTGGAGTACAATGGACCTTGAAACTGGTCGTTATGGCCACAACATAGCCACCCAGCTAGGCGCTCTCTCGCCACAGCCGGAAACTAAAGCTGTATCACCAGTCACTTCAAAAGAGGGTCTGAGGAAAAGGGGGACAGCGAGCATCTCCCGTTCCCTCTGTGCTCCCGGGTCCCCACCCGCCTGTGTGACTCCCACCTACTTCCAGTCCTACCAGGGAACCCAGGGCACAGACACCACCAGAGAGGAGAAGAAGAATACTTCTAAAATGCTTCTTCTCAAAATGAAAATGACTTTAAAATTCTCTCTAATTATGGAAGCAATATGTCTCTTCATAAAACACAACTAATCAGGAGGGAGGGAGGGAAGGAGGGAAAAAAACCAAACACACACCAACAGTCCAGAAAGGAATCAGAAGGGGGACAGGTCACAGGCCGCTTCACCCTGACCCGCACTGTGCTTCCAGAAAACAAGTGTGTTCATATTTTTTTATTTCTAACAGAAATGGTCCACTGTATTTTCTATTTACTCAAAGCACAGTCACCATATATAAGACTGGGCTGCTTGAGCTTTTACAAATGGATAATAATTAAATATAAGTGAATACTCTCATCATGTCTTATTTACTCTAAGATGGGATAGGGAACCACACTGGATGGGCATGTTCATTCGCCCCCGTTTTCCCCGTGAGCTCTCTGTACCTCCCTTGGGCCATCAGTGGTGGGGCGGGACCCACAGGGAAGTCGTGTGGACCAAGGGGCTGTCCGCTACTGCGGACCTTACAGGATACTCCAGTCACAGTTACAGGGACTCCAGTTACAGGGCAACCAGCCACACTGGGACCGACAGCTGCCTCCATGTGACCCTCTGCCTGTCCCTCACAGCACTTCTAAGCGAGAGGGTGACACAGCCATGCCACACTGCTTCGCCCTTTTTAACCACAGGACAGCAAGATGGGGCTGAGAGTGGCAGCAGAGGGCCAACCCTTCTAAAGGTCCTCTTGGCCACTCCTTCCCCTCCTTCTCCATCTTCACGTGACACATGCTCGTAACAGGGAGACTAAACACATGTCCATCTCTGGACGTTAGCACTCTCCTCTCCTGGGCCCTCCCTCCAGCCTGTCTTGTCCTTTTCTGGGTCCAGATGCTCTCCAGCCACCTTGTGGATCGTATTCTGCACAAAGGGTGCAGAGGGAGCATCTCGCGAAGCACCTCTGACAGGTGCATCACCAGGACCAATGTCCTGAAAGCCTTTCCTCTGTGTGGCTGTGCCCGGGCCCTCCCCACTGGGGCTTGTTCCTGCCAGCACCCACCTGCTCGGCCACCTCTCTGCTCATGGCCAGCGCCAGCTGCAGCTGCAGCTCCTCTTCCCCACTCGTCTGCGGCCTTGCCTGCTCCAGCTCCGAGGACACCCGTGGAGAGGTGGCTGTGGGGGAGGCAAAGTCACCGTGAAGGACCTGCGTTCCCCGGTCAGCCACCCGCTCCCGCCTCACACCCATGGGTCCACCTGGGCGGGGAGAGAGGGTGTCTGCGACTATCCCAAGGTCACAGCTGAGGAACATCACAAGTATAGCAGCCACCCAGCACCCACCAGGAAAAATATCCTGGGGCACAGGCAGGGCCAGCTCCGGCCTCTCGGAGATCAGACCTGCCTCCATGGCAGAGCTTCACGGCTTCAAGGAGGGGAGCTGAGTTCTTACAAGATCGAGGGCACAGTTCTAGAAAAGCTGGGTCCTCATTCAAAGGAGTCCAAGGCCTCTGTGGACTAACGGGTCCTCTCAAGACCTCCTGGCCCCAAATGCTGCTTCAGCCTAAATCTCCCACTTAAGCCTGCCTCTCAGGATCTGCTTCTTTGGGAGAAATTAACTGTTGGGGATGAGCTCGGATACTGAAGTTTCAACATGGCTGTGCTCTGGCTACAGTGAGTAAGGCAGGAGAGGCAAGACTGAGTTGGGGTCCCTGAGCAGTCCAACGGGGGAGGCTGCGGGCCAGTTTGGGGCAGCCTGTAAAGAGTGTCGCCTTGTCCTACATTTACGAAAGACACGTAAACATAGTGAGGAGACTGCATCTGGAGCAACCAGGCCTGGAGCACAGTGTGTTCACTAGGATTCACGGTCAACCAAGAGGAATGGTTAAAAAAAAGAAAAAAAAAGGCCAACTGCCTCATGTGTACTCTAAGCCAATGAAGAGGTCAAAGTGCAAAAAACGCTGTAGTTATGGAAAAAACACAAAGATGCTTTTCTAAATAAAATCAAGTCCAATCCCAGTCCATCACCCCAATTTTCCAAAGCATTCCTTTAGAAATAAAGCTGGATGGTAACAAAATGTCCTCAAATCTATCTTAACAATCTGATTTCTTAACAACATCCCCAAACAAAAGCATGTCTGGTCCCCAAAGTTCACCTCTGCCCACCACAGACGGAAGATTCTGGCGTCCTTGTGCTCTAGAAGCAATGCCACCGCCTAGATTGGCGAGAACAAGGGAAGCGGGACGGTTGGGGACAGTTGTGGGGGGCAGGAGGAGGTGCTCCCGTGACCAGTGTGGCTGTCTCATCCAGGTCACGGCCCCATGGGCCACCCGCTCCCCGCCAGCTCCTGATGAACGTCTCTGAGGCTGCCTCACGAAACCCTCAGTTTATAACAAACCCTGCATATCCACCATCCTCCACTTACTCCCGAAGGGGAAATCAGGCCCCCAGGCCCCACCCTATACCCTCAAAGGACTCTGAAGAGAGAGCCCCATCTTGGCAGGGAAAGCTGAACTTGGCTGTGCAGCCACAGAGCCTGACTTGCCCGGGACAGGATGAATGGGCCGGGGCTCTGCAGGGCTGGCCTGAGAAGTGAGGCGCCCTGTCCTCGGTGTGTCTCTGCACAGCTGCGCCACCGGCCCAGCTTCAAATGCAAATGTGCACGTCTGAGTCCCCCCAGCTGACGCTGCTGGAATAATGTGTGGCCGGCACACACGGAAATAGCTCACCACATCAATGTGGAAATCAGACAAAGGGTATTCCCCTAAATGCTGTGGTTTTTATAAGCGGATGCATGGCTCTCGGTTGTGCAGATGGCAGAATTCACAGCCACCAGTCCAGAGCGTCAGCTGAGCGCACACGGGTCTCAGCTGCGAGGGCGGCGTCCGGTGGAGATGCTCCTGCCTTAGTGACAGCATCTCGGCCCCACAAAGGGCCTCTTGTGCCAGAGAACAGGACAGTGAGCACAGAGCCTGAAAGGGCCCTCCGGCCACCAGAGCCTGGCCTAGCCCCACTCTGAGGGTCCACCACTCATGGGGCAGTAAGAGAAGTCCCCTTGAGTCTCTGCTGCTTTCTGCCCCAGCCATGCTCTCCAGGGAAGGCAGGCCCTGGGCACACAAGCTCATCACCTTGGGAGCATGAGCATGTCCCTACCCTTCCCCTGCGGTTGACACTGACCCGTGGGGAGAGCACAGAGCTGGCACCCCTATGGTGGGCTCCCATTTGTCCTGCCTGGTCCACCCCCCTGGCTGAGGAAGCACAGGGGGAAGCTGGACAGGTAGCCCACACAGGCCCACATTTTCTGAAACTTCAGGCCAGGAGGAGAACCAGAAACCCACCCCCAACCTGGTACCTCCTGCGGGGCCACCCCCCTTCACCCTGCTCGCCTGCTCCAGGCACTGGCCAACTGCACTGGGCCCCAAATGCCCCCTACAAGGCACTTCAGGTGTGCAAGGTTGGGGAATTTTGAAAAAAGAAAGCAAAGCACTCAAGGTAACAGAAAAACAGGAAACTGCCTCTTATTGGCAACGTTCTACAGTTTTCCTAGAGAGCTCTTCAGCGACGTCTACAGTCACAGACCCTGGTTGAAGGGCACAGACTGCAGGCCCCCTCCCGCAAGTGGCTCTGCACGGGGACTTCACGGAAAGCCGGGCACATGGGCTGGCAAGAAGGCAAGGGCCGGGCCATGCGCCTCCAAGAAGACCCCACCTGGGTCTGAGCACTGCCACCACCCCGTGCCTGCCAGCTGATAGGGACACCAGGCATCTGGCCTGTCCCCACCCCACTGCAGCTGGGAGCTGCACCCTGATGCCACCCCTCCAGGCTTCTGCTTCCATGTCTGTGAGGTGAGCAATGGGAGGCATGGAGCGCCAGAGACAAGCTGCCCCCACCCTGGGGGTTGGCCCTGCCCAGGTCACTGCTCTCCACTCCACCCATGGCCACAAGACACCCCCGTCTCATGGAGCAGAAACCACAGATGGACACCGCGGTGGCCCAAAGGCCTACGTGGGCTGAGGACTATGGCTCTGGCAGCCGTGGCCTCCCCCTCCCTTTTCTGCCAGCCACCAAGGGAGGGGCTGCGGAGCCGGTGCTGAGCCCAGAGCCACTTTCTGACCCCGGTGACCAGGTCCCCGTTCAGCTAAGTTCCTTCCTCATCACTGAACTGCAATGAAGTGCTTACTGGGCCTTCCTCAGCATGGCGACATCTTCCTGTGCTCCACAGGCTGTTTCCTGAGTCAGCGATGACCTCAGCCACCAAGGACACTCCCACGCGGAGCAGAGGCTTCTGACCCTATCCCCTGGGAGACTCTCCAGGCCTGCCCTCTCCCAGCTCACAGGCGAGAGCAGGAAAGACTGTTTTTAGTCAAGTGAGGTGAATTATGAGAAAATAAGCTCAGATTACCCCCAGGTAACACTGAAAGAGAGAAATACATAAATGTTGTGGAAATAACATGTCCACTGACTCAATGGACATGAGTTTGAGCAAACTCTGGGAAATGGTGGAGGACAGGGAAGACTGCTGTGCTGCAGTCCATGGGGTTGCGGAGTCAGACACGACGGAGCAACTGAATGACAATGTTGTAGAAAAGCCAAAAAGGTGCGAGATGTGAAAAGACTGAAGTACCACCACAGCCGGGTGACCTTCAGGACAAGAGGGGCTGGGCCATGACCGTGCTCTGCCCTTTGCCCACCACTCGACAGTCCTGACAAAACCCTGTCTAAATCCCAACGCAGATTCTACATCTGATTCTAGTTCACAGAAGCACAGGAAAAGGACTGAGGCAGACAAACCCAAACCAAGGGCCACTTTGCAGGATGGCCTGCCCAGCATCCCAACACGAGGGTAGTGAGCACAGTTAGATTGAAGGAACGGGATCCCGGGTGGTCTCAGTACAGACAGTTGGCTGTACGTCATGGTCAGAACAGTGGGCAGATGGGCACGCGGGCAGGGACGAGACAGCCCAATGGCTGCTACCCACTCCATCCACTGTTGGGCTATGGGGGAGGGGAGATGCCAGAGCTTGTGTTAAATACTTCAGCGTAAGAGGAAGTGAGGGCCGCCCCACTCTTCCTGCCCCTACTCCTCTTCCCAGAGGAAACAGCTGTTGACATTTTCTCATGATTCCACCCAGAAGACATACACGCATGCCCTGCACATTGGCGTGCTTTCCTACTCTCGCCCACAGGCCCCCTCAGTTCTTGCCATGTGTGCGCTCCACCTCACTGCATCCCAACCGAGGCTGATGGTCTCAGCCTCAGAGAGGCAGCCCTGGTGGCGGGTTTGCCTGGAAGCCTGGGCCCGGACCCAGGCTTGCCACTGCTCAACCCACCGCCTTGGCCTCCTCACCCACAGGATGGGAGACAGGGTGCCCGCGGCTTGGGCTGCTGTGAGGACCAGACGAGTTCCTATAGGAGGTACCTGGCCCAGTGCCTGGTGTGTGACAGCGGTACCACATCTGGCATCTTGCCCAACCCTCAACCCAGGGGGGGCTCCTGCCTCCCAACTCACCCCAAAACCAGGGCTGAGGCCCAGAGATGAGGTGGCTCGCCAGGGTCCCACAGCCACAAGGGACAAGGGCTGACCTAAGGCCTTGCTCTTCATCATCAGTGCTTCCCACACGAGGAGGGAACGGAGGCCCAGGGAGGTCACAAGGCCACTCAGAGCTGGCAGGAGAACTCAAGAGCCAATGCCATGCTGTCCCCATGCCCTGAGCTGCTTGGAGCCCTCGGTCCTGACATTTGCGCACACCATGCCTGGCACTTCTCCAGGCCAGAGGGCAGGCCCTGCTCTCTCAGGGCCTGTGTCCAGTAAGGAGGGCCCAGATGCACACACACAGGGGAGGGGACGGGGACACTAGAGCATGGCCTGGGGGCAGGCAGCAAGGCTGCCAGGCAGAGAGCAGGTGGGGCTTCGCCTGGGTCGAGAGCCTTGTCCTGCCCAGGGGCCAAGGCAGAGCAAGCCCAAAGGTGTGAGGTCCTGACACCCAGCACCTCAGAACACGAGCAGATTTGGAAACGGCTGCGGCGGAGCCCTTAGTGAATGGTTAAGCTGAGGTCACATTGGAGCAGGTGGGCCCTACACCCAACATGACCTGTGTCCTTACAGGCAGGAAGAGATGGGGGAGAAGACATGAAGGGAGGGCGGCAGCTGTGGCCGGGGGACACCGAAGAGGCCTCCAGCAGCAGAAGCAGGGAGAGCACAATGCAGGACGCTCCCTGCACATGCGGGTCTCAAAGGCACAGGCCTGTGCACACCCTGATCCAGGGCTTGCAGCCTCCACAGGGGACCTGCAGCCCCAGGTCCCGCGCTCTCCCAGCACATACATCTGGGTCCCACCTCCCCGCACACTGCACACTCCTGCCATGGGGAAGAGCTGCAGCTCACCACTCACAACTTGGCCCCTGCTCTGTCACCCCCACAAGGGTCCTAGAACCCTCCAGCTTCTTCCTGCCCTCAGACCATGCCCTCCTTCCGGCCCTCAGGCGGGCAAGAGAACCGCAACTTCCCCTCCAGGGTTGGCTCCGGAGCCATCCCCCAACACGTCCTTCCCACTGGGATGCTCCACGGGCAGGGGTTCTTCTCAGCCTGGCTCAACGCAGACACCCCTGTCCCGGGCACCTAGAGCCCGCAGACTGGGGGCCACACCTGCGCTCCAGACCTGCCTGCAGCTGGGCCATCTCCCCAACCTGCCTCTTTCCAGACACCTGTGTGTTCATTTTCTAGTTTAGTTTCCAGTGAGCAGAAGCTGTGACTCCCAAGGGCACACCTCACACACCTCACACACTGGTCCCAACCACCCTGAGGTATGCAAAAGCCGAAGCCTAGGAAGAAAGGAGGCAGCACGGGATGGTGGGGATGGGCAGGCCGGCAAAGACAAAGGCCGCCCTGTCGCTGGCTGGCAGGACTCAGCACGCGTCCTGTCTGTGCTGCTTTCTTTGGGCTGCAGAGTAAATCCTGTCTGTTACAAGGTCATCAGCTTGCAAGGTGGGAGCTAGGAGCTTGTCCAGAATGGGAAGCCATTTCTCCTCTTTGCTCTTTCCCGGGGATCCCATGGTTCCTGGTGCTTTGGGAAGACACTGTGGGGCGGGGGGGAGTACAGGGGCGAGGGCCACACCCACAGCTCCCCAGGCAGGCGCTTGGGAGGAACCCGGCAGAGGGGGGCAGGGGCTGTGGTCATTGAAACTTCAACAGGGACAGAACACCCTCTTTCTTAATTCAGTTGTAAACTGAGGTTACATGCCTACAGCAGTTTCTTATAGAGCAACACTTACAGACAGGAAACTCACTTTTAAAATGAATATCCTGATGGAAATTTTCATCCACTAAACAAGCGAAGTAATGCTCAAAATTCTCCAAGACAGGCTTCAACAGTATGTGAACTGTGCTTCCAGATGTTCAAGCTGCATTTAGAAAAGGCAGAGGAACCAGAGATCAAATTGCCAACATCCGTTGAATCATTGAAAAACCAAGAGAGTTCCAGAAACACATCTACTTCTGCTTTATTGACTATGCCAAAGCCTTTGACTGTGTGGATCACAGCAAACTGTGGAAAATTCTGAAAGAGATGGGAATACCAGACCTGCCTCCTGAGAAATCTGTATGCAGGTCAAGAAGCAATAGTTAGAACTAGACATGGAACAACAGACTGGTTCCAAATTGGGAAAGGAGTACATCAAGGCTTATTTAACTTATATGCAGAGTACATCATGAGGAATGCTGGACTGGATGAAGCACAAGCTGGAATCAAGATTGCTGGGAGAAATATCAATAACCTCAGATATGCAGATGACACCACTCTTAGGGCAGAAAGTGAAGAAGAACTAAAAAGCCTCCTGATGACAGTGAAAAAGAGTGAAAAAATTGGCTTAAAACTCATCATTCAGAAAACTAAGATCATGGCATCTGGTCCCATCTCTTCAATAGATGAGGAAACAGTGACAAGATTTTTTGGGGCTCCAAGATCACTGCAGATGGTGACTGCAGCCATGAAATTAAAAGATGCTTGCTGTTGGAAGAAAAGTTATTAACAACCTAGACAGCATATTAAAAAGCAGAGACGTTACTCTGCCAACAAAGGTCCATCTAGTCAAGGCTATGGTTTTTCCAGCAGTCACGTATGGACTGAGAGTTGGACTATAAAGCAAGCTGAGTGCCGAAGAATTGATGCTTTTGAACTGTGGTGTTGGAGAACACTCTTGAGTCCCTTGGACAGCAAAGAGATCCAACCAGTTCATCCTAAAAGAAATCACTCCTGAATATTCCTGGAAGGACTGATGCTGAAGCTGAAACTCCATTATTTTGGCCACCTGATGCAAAGAACTGACCCTTGAAAAGGCCCTGATGCTGGGAAAGATTGAAGGTGGGAGGAGAAGGGAACAACAGAGGATGAAATGATTGGATGGCATCACTGACTCAACGGACATGAGTTTGAGTAAGCTCCGGGAGTTGGTGATGGACAGGGAGGCCTGGCGTGCTGCAGTCCATGGGGTCACAAAGAGTCAGACACTACTGAGTGACTGAACTTAACTGAAACTAGAAATTATCTTTCAGAAAAATCTCAGTACCCATTTTGGGCTCGGGGCTATCCACCAAGCATGGCCACCCCTCTTGCACCCCAGCTGTGCGCGCTGCGCCTGAGCCAGGTCTGCTGGGAAAACATATGCCAAGTTCAAGACACAGAATGATGCTAACAAACTTGTCCACTAACCTCACTTCCTGGAATTCTACATTGAAGACAAGACAATTCTACATCAAGACTCTTCGGAAAAGCAGCTTTCTGCCGAAAGGTATTTACTACATTGTTACTACACTGTGAGATCTTGGACACAATTCAGACAGGGTGGAGACCGTGATCCATGCGGTCCCTTCTCAGAGCATGTCCCTCAGGCGGGGGCGCTGTGTGAGAGCCTGTGATAGCACAGGGGGACACGCAGAACCGGGAGATAGCACTATCCCGACCTGTTCTATGGACCTCTAGCCCACCCGAGCTCTAACCTCTGAAGTCAAGTATAACTGTGTAGCAATGTGGAAAATGCATAGCAAGTTATCTGAGTCAGCCTGAGGGGTTCTCCGAGCCACTGCATCCCGCCCACCATGCCCAGGGTGAGAAGAGCCTCTGACTCCCCTGCCCGGCCTACTCCGGGCACTCCATGTGGCGCACCGTCATGGCGCCCACCCTCTCCCAAGCTGGAAGCCCAGAGGGCCAGGCCTCATCTGCAGACCACGAGCCCTCACCACCCAGTGCCAGCCCTGGACAAATGAATGCTGTAACCTTCTGAGATATGTGCTTTGTTACAAACGACACATGTGTAACATTGTTCTACCACGTACACAATATAAAACATTAGATTCCTTCTGCTCCCGTGAGACACACTTGAGACCCAGATCCAGTCTGTCCATACAGCTGGCTGTGGGGGATATGGGTATCCATCTGGTCCTCGCTTCCTCCTCAGAGTAAGAACTCTCTGGCTCTCCCCAGACAGACGGCCATGAATGAGGCCCCACCACTGCCTGTGCCCAGAGGCCTGGCAGCTAGGTGACGTCGTCGTGATAGAAAGGGCAGAGACCCAAACAAACCTGCAGGCCTAGAAAAGCACACACTTAGAAAAAACATTCAGGACACATCCACACGGGAACAGCAGTCTAAGGAGATTATGGAGTGTGTCCGTCTTCTTTTTGCACTTTCTACATGATCAAGAGTAGACAGGCATTATCTCACAATAAGAAAACCAGCAGAGGTTCTTATGTGCCACCCACGCTGAGCTCACCACCTAGACATGGGGAAGCGGGCCACAGGGGCACTGGCCCGACGGGCTGGTCACTGAGTCGCCAGCAGACCGCAGGAGGAGGCCCGTGGGTGCACCGCCTGCTGACTCTGACTTTCTGAAAGAGCACGGCTGCTGGTCATCAGCCAGAGCGACAGGAGAAGAACCTGAACTGGACAGGCTGCAGCCTCCTAGAAACCTCAGCACCATGACCACAATGCCCGCGCCCACCCCGAGACTCCAGCCTGTCAGATGTGTGCCTGGGCTTGGGGCAGCGGCCCAGGGAGCAGAGAAAGGGCAGCTACAAAGTTGGAAACAGCCTTCACTACCAACAAAATCTAATCTCTAGGAAATCAGATATTCTAGTCTCAAAGCCTTATGATATGGCACATTTCTGGAAAAGCCCACAACATGTAGTTCCATAGGCTAAGGGTCAAGGAAAGAAAAATAGAGCTAGTGTCCCAGCCTGAGACAACCACCGATGGAGACAGCACACTACTCCAGTCAAGCTGAGGGCCCGGCCTGGATCTCTGCTGCGTCTCACGAGGCTGGTCAGGGTGCATTCCAAGCCGGCATGTTCAAGGCCGATCCCCGGGGCTCAGGGGAAGCCCTCACCTCACACTCGGCATCAGGCAGGCGCTCAGAAAGTATCACCCATGATGGTGAGGGTACGAGACACAGAGAGGGAGGCACCAGAATAGTGACATCACGAAACACTAGTTTGCCCAAACCTCATCCAGAGCTTGAGAAACTCTGGGAAAACAAACTCACTCACTCATTTTACTCTTAATTTCTACCTTTAGCCCTGGAGCTGAGGCAGTGTGGGCTGTGGCTTGCCCACTTGTTGGCAGTGTGTGGAGGCACCGAGTTGGGAGGGCGACCTGCGGGCCTCGGCTCGGGGGCTTTGAATGCAAGCGTCCCAAGAGAACTGGGGGACTCAGGTACTTGACAGGCAGGCCCAGGGGCACTGGGGACCAGCGGAAGTGTCACTCTGAAACACTCTGACTGCTTCCCTGCACCAAAGCCAGTCCTCCCTCAGGACAGAGGGTGAGGGGAGAACAGGCCCAGAGCTCAACACAGTGATCCCGCAAGCACTGGCAAGGTGGCCACAAGGCATATAAGGCCCAAGTGAGGGTACACTTCCAGGGCTGCAGGCCACCCCAGTCAGAGCCACTCAGGGAAGAGAGGAGAGGCATTTTCTGCAGTGGGCCCGGGTGCCGAGGCAGCAGACTAAGCGCACTTCTGCAGCAAAATCTGTTTTCAGTGTAGCCTGCAGCAGCTGAAGGTTGCCCAGGAGAGCTAGCAATCAGCCCCAGAGCAAGCCTCACTTCCATGCCCACTCCAGACACTGCAACCTACAGACCTACAGAGACCTCCAGACACTGCAACCTACAACTGATTGGGCAGTCAATTCTCTGCTTGCCACAGTCCTGGGTCCTGAGGATTTCAGGAAGGACAGTGGGGAACTGAGAAGCAAAATCCTCCCCATTTGGTCCTCTCATCATCGGCCCGCATCACTGCAAAATGGAGGATGGCTCCCAGCTGGGTGTGCAGGTGGGACAAGGACCAAACCACAGGTCCTCCCTGTGCCCAGAGCTGCTGCCAGCACACCTCTAATCCCTCAGGGTGCAGGACTGGGAGAGCCCGACAGCCACCCAGGCATCATGCAAAGCAAACAGCAGCTCCCCTGAGGCCTCTGGGTGAGAGGCGCAGGGTAGGTGAGAGCCATGGAGAGGGGCGCAGGGTAGCCAGGGCTCCTGGGAGAGGGGAGGACTGGCGCTGGGCTACAGAGGGAGCCGCCCTGAGGCCTGGGAGGCAGAGAGACAGCTGGCTGTACTGGGCAACCAGGAGCACGCCCAGCAGGCTGCCCGCATTTCCCACCTTGGGCTGCAGGGTCCCAAGAGAGGCAGGGCTGGGCCGGGTCGCTGGCCGGGCAGGAGGGCGGCCCCGGGCGCAGCAGGAAGGGCGGGCGCTGGCTCTGCGGCGGCTCCTCGCTCTGACCCCGCGGGGGCCCAGTGCGGTGCTGGGGACACAGCGAGGCCTCAGGTGCTGTGGGGCAGGGACACACACACACACACACACACACA